>VZTL01056021.1:5720-15942 GCA_013400535.1 Scopus umbretta | reverse complement strand
TGCTTAGTTGCTGGCTAGGGTGATATCCATGACAGGGTTATCTACCTGCTCTCCCTCCCCATTACTGTCTTTGAGAAGGGCAATGCTAATATAGCCACTTAAAAAGGGGGAGGAGAGAGAAAGTTAGACAAAACTAGTGGATGAAACTGGCCATTTTACTGGCAATATAGGATTGTTAATACAGCCTCTTCAGACTTCAGCTGCAATGTCATCTAGGGTTACTTGTATTGGCTTAACTTGTGTCCTATATAATTAAATAATAAGATGAATGGAACTTGAATAAGATGAATGGAATGAAAAGACTGTGAGTCTCTGGAACTCCTCCTTGGCTTCCCAGGGATAGCGACTGGGTATGAAATACGTAAATCTTCATGATAGCTAAATGGTAAATATCTGAGGCACTCTAACGTGGTAGCATGAAAATCATCCATCCTCTGTGTAATGAGAGCTGTGAAAAGCTGAGTGTTTTCCACCTCCAAATGGGGACTTAGGTGGCCTACACAGGTTTGAAAAATGCTGGTTACGGAACTGTTATAGTGATTATGAATATCCTGAACTGAGTGCACAGAGCGAAACAGCATTTGAAATACCCAGCTTCTCGTTCTGCACCTTTGATACACCTCTGCTCCAACAGGGACAGCCTTAGAGCGAGAGAGAGGAGTCCAGCCTCAAGGTCCTATTAAGCCTTGGTTTCTCCACTGGGCTGGCAAAGGTTGCCTAAAATAATGGTATTTCTAGAAACTTGAATGTTTGCCAGGTTGGAAATGCCTGGGAAGATCTAAGACCACCAAGTCTTTTCAGAACAGTCATAGAAATGGCTTTTCATGAATTAAATTATGTCCTTGGATTTAAGGCAAATACAGCACAGAAAGTGCTCCCTTCACAATAAGTTCTGTCACAGAGTTCAAAAGTGGATCATAGCAACAGTGGAGCACAGCTGCCATCCTGGGGAACCAGTCACAGTACCTCAGTCACCACAGAGCTATAAACAAAAAGCCTTTCAAGCACATTTATGGAAAAGATACAGACTCAAAATTAATGGTTCCAACCTATCTACTCTCTTCCATACTTAAATAAATGCAAAGCATGTCCAGAAATCTGGATGCCAGTCAGAGATTGGATTATACATGGTATAAAAAGTCACAGACCTGGCTCTGGGGAACTTTGTGTGGCAAATCAATTCACATTTAGAGTTTTATTCTCTGAAGGGAAAACATAAAATTCTTTGGGAGAGGCCTCCCACATGCCCTGAGTTGCGTTTTTCAGGGTTTGCATAATACAGAAGCACAGAGCTTGGGAAAGGCTCTTAAGCTAACAGCGACACAACCACCCCGCAAAAAAGCTAGCATTGGGAAAGGACTTCAGACAGGAGGTGACAATGTAGGGTACAGAGCAGTAGCTGCAACCTACCCAGAATCCCTCTGCACTGACCTACTGGGGCTTGAAAAATGCCCCAGCAGGGATTCAGATTAGAAACTATAAAGAAAACATCCCTTAAGTTAGCCACATA
This sequence comes from Scopus umbretta, assembly GCA_013400535.1. Taxonomy (NCBI): domain Eukaryota; kingdom Metazoa; phylum Chordata; class Aves; order Pelecaniformes; family Scopidae; genus Scopus; species Scopus umbretta. The sequence continues at coordinate 14,432 of VZTL01056021.1, read as the reverse complement.
ATGTCCCCAAGGCCTCAAATTATCTTCCTGATCAAATCCAGCTATCCAAGCCTTTTCTTAAATTGCCTTCATCACGAATAATAAAAAAGAAAAGGGGGCACACTGGCAAAGCCTTCATGTTCTACTACTTCCTTGTAAAAACAAACCTTGTTACACTTAATGAGGAAGAAGTAGATTTAAAGACATTGACTTCAGACAGAAGTTTGGTTTCTCAGTCAGCAGAAAAACACTTTTTCTGAATTGTCTGTCATTTCAGTGGGTATTATAGGTGCTACAGACGTTTATAAAGAGCAAAACAGCATGAATAAGAGCAGATGCAGCACTGCACCTTCATAAGGATTGCTGAGAAGTGATGCTGTTTTCAGCAGTTGTTCTGAACCGTCAGACTGATTCTGCTCTGTGCACAAATGGCAGTTCGACAGGCACTCAAAGACACTAGAAATGAAACCCTCTGCAGGTAGTGAGGAAAGTGCTCTATAACCACTGAATGATGACATTTTACTTGCAAAACATACTCAGTTTTTGATGCAGGACACAAACACTTGCATCTTAACTGCACAAGAGGAAGCAAAATCCACAGATGGAAAAGAAAAGCAGAACTTCCCCAGGAAGTTCTTGCTTCAGTCAGTGCAGATACGTACACACATCCAAAAGTAACTTTGGCACTAAGTCCTTTAGCAATTTGGTGACATGCTTCTGTTAATCATCTATACACAGCAACTACACTATTTGCAGGGCACTCTGTCCTTAAGCCATAACAATTTTGTATACAGAACCATTCATATATAGTCACTAAAACAACATATCTCCCTTTTCCACAAGAGATTGATGAGCTTTTTATTATTCCCAAAGAGTGGAGTTACTTTTTGCTAAAAAATATCTCAAAGCCAGTTCTCTTGGTATGTGAGAATTTGCATAGTGGCATGAGGAAAAAACATGAAGACATCCTCTGCATAATTGTCTTGCTCTAGTTGTATTTAATGCCTTCACTGGAAAGCCTCTAAATGTTTAAGCAATTCCAAAATCAGCAGGACTACATGAGCAATTGCATAAAGCTCTGGCAGCTACCATAACTTGAGATGGTAGTGCCAGATGAAGGCAAGAGGGAGAAGGGGTTGGAACCAATGGCAAAACAATGCACAGAATCAGTGAAATACCTACACATCATAACTGTGTATGATGTGTATATAACGGCATCATAACTGCCAAAATTCAGTGCATTTACCCCTCCTGCGAGCTTGAGTGACCATGCTTTGTTTCTGTTCAGTGAGTGCTTCGACATTACAGCCCAATAACCTGGCCCCAGAGGTAAATCTGGGCCTCCAACATGATGTCTCATGACACTTGGTAAGTACAGCACTGCATCAGCAGAAAAATGCCACATGCAGGGGGCCCGCTGCACTCCACACAGCTTCTCTGATTCCTTTCAACAAGCCAATTCCAATAGGAAAACACTTTTATAGCCCAAAGCCAAAAATATCATCTTCTTCCTTTGACATTAACACTGCTACTACCACATACAGCTTAGCAGAAATGTTGGCCAAGATAAAACATGTGGGCCACGATGTAGTACTTTCTAGTAACAATGCGTAATCTGGGTGCCATCTAGAGGCTGTGATAAGGTACCTGGTCAGACTCGCTTGCACAGAGAAATACATACTTTAACAAATACAAGCTTCATTCCAGTCTCTTACTGTGCTGCAGGTCAAGCATCTCACCAACAAATTCTGCTTTAGCTCTAGCCAGATAAGTACTGCCCAGCAGATGATGAGGCAAGGCAGTGAAGAGGCGTAAAGGTTTATTGTGTTAAGTAGAAGATAAATATGCAAGATATGTCATTTGTACAATATGATTGCACAAAACTGAAAAGTTCGTGGCTCCCTGCAACTTGTATTTGTGGTTTATTTCTTCCATTCTTTTACAAACTGCAGTTTGCATCAGAAATATATTTTACCAATGCAGCAATATCAGACACAACTATATTATGAAAATATTTGTAGATTTATTCTCACAAGTACATTAAAAACTGACAGCTTATTTGTACCAAAAGAAAGCCTACATTTTAGCCAAAGCACTAACTATACACATTCACTGTTGAAATGCAAAGTTTAAGCTGTTTCAATAATTAATATCATTACTGTTCTGAAGTAGAAAAAGATCATGTTTTGGTCAACACAACAATATAATATGTCAAATAAAATTTGGAACATGAACAGCTAAAATGCAGGCACAAGCAACTTCCCTGCTCTTTGAAACTATCTGCATTCACTGCACAGCAATGCTCCCTCTGCTGGCAAATTTAAAATGGAATATATTGCTTCATTGTACTTCTGTCTTTGACATATAGAAAGCTTAAATTGTTAGATTTCTGGTTATCTTTTCATGAAAAAAGGGACATATTTTTTTTGCCCTAAAATACCAAGTCAATACTCTTCCGCCCTCCTTCACACCCTTCCTCTATTTTTTTTTAACAGAGAAAAGCTCAGGACTGCCCCAGAAGAAAAAAAAATCAGAAGTTACTGTCTTGGTGTTGAAGATACAGTGTAAAGATATGAGCCAGTAACATCACTGCTCCCACAAAACAGGGAACTAAGCCTCAGTGAAAACACTTTTTGCGCTAAAGTGGAAATTCGACATGCTTGGCCACAGGGAAGCTCTTGCCTCAGAGTCATGGAGGCAAATGTACATCTGCCTCTGCCTAAATTTTACCATTAATCTTTCTCTAAGGCAGATGCATTTACATGAGATTGAAGCTGTCTGCCAGAAGCAACGCTCAGCTCTGCACAGACCAAAAATCCTACCCAGAAACTATGTGAATGCTCCTGCAAAGACAGGGCCCATGCTGAACTCTTGTTCTATGCAGCTGGGGGGCTTCAAGTACTAACATCCTTCTACCATACTCTTTAAAAGATCATTTTGGCCTGCTACTTTCTGCAAAATGAGCAGAGCACTCACAGTTAGTTTCCCTTCAGAGTGTTTAAGGACATGCCTGAACACTTTGCTGAGTAGGAACCTTTAGGATTCCTGGTGGAAGAAGTGGAGACTTCTGCTCTAGAAGACCAGGCAGAGTGCTGTGGTGGTTTGTCCTTCCACTGTAAACTTGCTGCAGTCACTTTTTTGGGAGTACACTTTAACACAGACATATTTAACTTTTTTTAATTGAGTTCTTTTTTCAGAAGCCATACCGTTTTTCTTGAGCGTCACTGAGAAATTATAGAAGGAGGAGGAGGAGTAGAAAAACAGCAAATACTTTAAAGACAGGGCAAACTCCACTGAGGAAGAAAGCTATTGGAAAAAAGACTCCGTTAAAGACAGAGTGGTCCAAGAAATCCTAAATCTAAGTGTATGTATGCACATGTAGCCACAAGATACCCACTGATGTTCCCTCAGGGATCAGCAATTCAGTGTGCAAGAACAGGACTGCAATGAAGTTGGAAGTGAAGTGCAAAGACATGAGATATATAGCTTGTTCGTCTTAGGCTCTAATCAGCCCATTTTTAGAACCATAGGCTTTCTTTGTTTAATCAAGAAATCAGTCTGCAGACAGTTATAATTCAGACTGTTAATTAGAAGAGCGCTTTGAAGGAAAGGGCCTATATGGAGCCTGGGAGACACAAGCCAGTGACTGATACAAAATCCTGCCTTTCTTGACCACCTCCTACCATTGCTGGAAACATGATCAAAAATTGCCCAACACATTCAGCCACTGCAGCTCCCTCTTGATTATGTTGTTTGCTTTTGAATTAATATTCCTGTGGTCACGCTGCTCCTTTTTATCAGCCCTGTTGCAATATTATTACACCAAACACCCTTCCTCTGGCACATCATAATGCTGAGTTCCTAGATGCTACAAAGCCCGTGACCTAATTGTGCTAAGTGCTGGATAAACACAGCGAGAGTGTCTGCCCCATAGTGTCTGTAGTCTAATTATGTAAGATAAAGGGAGGGAAACAGGGAGAGGGATGAAGTACTATCTTCGTTTTACAGATTCAGAGTAAATGACTTCCTCAAGTCATACCAGAGCATCTGCAGCAGAGCTAGGAATTCACACATCTCAGCCATTGCTCATTATTTTTATCTTTTCATTTCTCTGTTGAGTCTAATGCCTCTCCAAGGGTTGAGGTCTCCTCATACAGACTACTATGTGAACAGAGGAGAAAACCTCAAGGGCAGTAAGGAAAGAGACATGACTAAAAGGTATGTATATACATCCGCTGGGGATTCACAGGGCTGACAGAACAGAAATGTACTTAACACATTTGTAGACTCTTCCTTACTACATTTTAAGGAGGAATGGCCTTAAGGAGAAGGCAGAATTGAGATGGGCAGCAAGGGGAAGAAAATAAGTAGGAAGAAAGAACAAAAGTGGAGGAAAAGTATAGTACTTTAGTTTGCATCATTGGGATGACTTTAATGGGGCTCCGTGGGACACTCAGTTAAACATGCACCCCTATCATGAGATATGAATAACAAAAGCATTGTTCTTTCATATATCTCAATCTGACTTGCCATTAACTGCATGTTCTTGACAGCTTTAACTAAGAGCTTTGCTAACAAAGTCAGCCTCACCTTTGATAGTCAGACAAGGTTTTTTTCCTCCTCTTCTTGTCATTGCCCTTCATCTTCAGATTAACTCCTGCTCCATATCACTCCATATGCATAAAATACATGAGAACCTCCCTTCCCCAACTGTCCTTACTGACCTTTAGCAGTTGCTTCTTACACAGTTGCCCTGAAGGATATAACCTGGCCTCTGGACTCTTACTGATGTTACACAAACAGAAAGTCAGTTGACAGGCTTTGCAGCCAAAGGCAGCTCTTAAAAGCAGACTGTGTCAGATCTGGAGTCAGCAGTAAAATGAGGAACATGGGAAGGATCATTTTCAGACAGGGGACAAGTTCAGGCTAGGTCTTGCTCATAAGTTCAGGAAGTGAATTGAATGCAGCACAACTTTGCATCCTCACACCTTACTTGAGTTTAGCCTATCCAGGTGACATGAGATATTCCAGTGCCAACAATCTGCTCACTTCCTACCTCCTCTCTCCACAGTGGTTAAGATATCTTCTTGATGAGCTTTTAAAAACAGAAGAGCTCAAATAACATGCCAATTTGTATAAAATAACAACTTCCAAGAAAAACTTAGCTAGCAACACTGTTGCAGAGTATGGATACAGCTGTGTGAAGTTGTGCCGTTGGCAAAGACTTTTTTTGCTCGCTGTTTCCACTTCTCTTCCCACATAACAGAAAGCAGAAGGGCTATTTACAGGTATTTGAACACCTTCACTATAGCTCAAGAACTGCGTCAGCACTAGGCCTGATCTGCAGATGAAACATGTATGGTCAGGGTGCACTGCTCCTTCTCAAGCTCAAACTCTTTTTATGTCCTCATGGCACACTGCAAGGAAAAGCAAGCCTTTCTTGTTGAGATCTCCCAGGGTTTCAGACCTGGACTGAAGCTGAAGTGTACTGCATACTATTACATGTGGGCACAAGCCATTCAGCTGCTGGGGCTTAGGAAGTGACTCAGGTGCCTTTTTTGGTGTAGCTACTCAGCATCCAGCTTAATGCCTTACTTCTCCTTTGACTTTGGATACCCGATTTCACCTATGTTCCTCCTCTATAAAAAAATAGTAACACCTCCTGACCTCAGATCTGCACTGTAAATACAAGATTAAGTGACTAGGCACAGGGAAATGAAATCTCCTGATTCATGAGATGAATTGAGGTCACATAAGCCTTGCCTTATATTTCAAGATCTGCAAGTTTTGCATGAATCGGTGACCAAAATGCCCCCTTCTGTCTCTGAGATCCTGCCTAGTCTCAGGAACCTTTTATTCCAGTGATGACTTCATTTGATGTCACTTGACTTGATTTAGATTAGATATACTAATTCAGAGTTAGTATAACTACCAACTGTGTTTTTGCTACAAGACTCCTGTCTTATTGATTTAAATGGCTTCCAGGCATTTTCTGACACTTCCAACAGTACACATGGCTAAAACAATAGATACAGTAGTTACAGTGGCATGGAGAACCTGAGCTTGGCACAGGTAAGGCCTCAGCTAGTACCTTCAAGAAAGCATGATGTGTATCCTACGTCGGGATACATGGAGCAAGTGGCAATAGTCAAAAGAAGAACAAAAATGATCTAGGATGAATAAGCTATGGGGAAAGACTGAAAGTACAGTATGTAGTCCAGAGAGAGAATACAATGTGAAAACAGTCTTTAGCTATTGATACAAGGTAGTAATTTTCTCTCCAAATGTATGACAGATAAAACAAGACAAGGGATTTAAATTGAAGCAGAGAAGACTGGAGTTAGAGAAAATCAATAAACTACCAGCAGTATGGATAATGACAAACTGGGATGGATTGCCTAGGGGATAGCAAGGAGTCACCATCACTTTCTGTCTTTAAGTACAGGTTAGATACGCATCTGACAGGAATGACACAGGTACAGCTGATCTCCAGTGGAAGAACAGAATACCTTTTTTGGTTCCCCGTAGCTCTCTAATTCAGTAACTATTAACTTGTAGATGCTCATTCAGTTATTTTACTGTGATACACAGGCCCAGAAGGATAGTCCATTATAACAGAGGTGACACAGAAGAGCAGTCATAAGCAAAGAACTCCAGTAGCAATCCAGATCTACAAGCAACCTATGTTGATCTCTACAACTACGGGCAACCACATATTAGTGCAGAGCTCAGAAAGGGCCCAAGAACGTCCACTGAAGAGATGAGAGGTCTAGAAACCATGACATACTAGAAAAGGCTGAAAGAACCAGACCCATTGCTTAGCCTAGAAAAGACCTCACAGTGCAAGATGGCATGTACCACCCAGTCTTTATAACTTAAGTTTTTTATTTCAAGCCTCAAAACTGCAATGTGATAAAGAAGACAGCAAAAGGGACAGAAGTTGTCCGTATCCTATTGTGTCCTTCGGCACAATCCATCTAGGCACATCTGCCCTACAATCTGAGTTGTGCCTCTGTCTCATGCAAAAATGGATAGTATGGTGAAGATTCTTCCACTGGCAGAGAGCATTACATATCCCTAACTAGGATCACAAATTACATCCATTTAGTTCTTCAGATGGAGGAACTGCTACTTGGCCTGTCATACCTATTTAATACCAAGAAAGATTCTAGGCTTGCAGCTGAAGTGTTCATTTTGGCTTCCTTAAACCTTAGAAATGAAGCAGTAATTTATTTTTTTAAAAATGGAAGGAGCAGAAAATGCTCCCCAAAAGTGCTAACTTCAAGAGCATGTCACTCGTTAGTTCGGTGGGAAGGATCTGGCTTTAGGTTAGAGAGGGCTGGAAGAGGTGAGAGAAGCTGCAATAAATCATCACACACAATTTCTCCAACTTGGCAATGTGCAGAAAAGAGGAAAAGGTCTTGCAGAAGAAAATCCAGGGCAGCAGGATTATGAGCAGGAGGCAGGAGTAGGTGTGGTTTTATCAAGTCATTCATTCCTCAACTGTTCCCAGGCTCCCAAACTGCCCTGTGTATCTGCCTAGGTATTAGCAAATTACTCCATGTGGTAGGGAATACAGAGTCAGAGGTAAGCAAGATCCAGTCACTCAATCCATACCACAATTCCTCACCTAGCCAGTGCTAACCTGAATACACAGAAAAATTTGGAAGCTTATCAGTTCAAACAGACAGATGTGCATTTTAAGCTGAAATCCAGCTTTCAGCACCGTAGAATCAGGAATACATTAACTATAGCCTCCTACCTAGTGATTTTGCTTGGCACAGCAATTACTTAGAACCATCACCAGGTCAAAAAAAATCTTGCAAAAGTTGTGTCTCATTTGATACCATCTTACGATCAGTTCAAGAAAAACGGCACACAGACCTGCATAAACATCCAAAAAGCTGTAAAGGTTAGTTAACAAAATAGACCTCAACTTTGGTCTTAACCACAAAGATCAAGTGACATTAAAAAGGAAACAAAAAGATGCAAATCATACATTTTCAAGTCTTTGAAGATCCTGCTGGCACTGCTCCAGGCCAGAGCACTTCTCAATACAGTTAATTTCTCTTCAGTCAGCCTTTTCACTTGCTTCGATGCTGAATACTCAAACAGACATTTCTAACCTCAACAATTTTTTCATTACCTGACAGGAATAGCACTAATAACAGGCATTAGAGGTACAATATTCAATTGTTCAAGACAGCCTAAACATTTGAATTACATTATGGTAGCTAATCACAAATAATTGCCTTAAGGAAGACAGGGCAGTTGAGAGGGGATGCAGCTTGCTTGTTCAGCTCATGGCACAGAATTCAGCAAGGACAAAGCAAGCAGCACAGGGAGAAACATCTTGAAACCACTCACAAGCCCTATTTCCTCTTAGCCTTTTAGAGAAAGACTACTTCAGCTTGCTTCTGTGCAGCCCAGTGATGATCACCTTGTTTGAAAAGAGCCCAACTCCACATAGACTGGGCTTTGGGTTCTCTTCTTTCACTATCACTTCTGCTGACAATTGTGCTTTTCTCGGATCTGGCTTCATCAAGTTTCCTTATCATTGTTTCCTTTCTTCCCAGCACTGTTATTATCTTACACAAATGACTAGTTGCACTGATCTGCCAGAGAGAAATCAAGTAGAGGGTGATTGTCAGAATCAAAAATGTTGCTGAAATCATATGTCTTCTAATGAAAAAGAAAGAAATAAAACCAAGCAAACAAAAAAAAGAGGAAAAA
>VZTL01056020.1:6194-16295 GCA_013400535.1 Scopus umbretta | reverse complement strand
TTTTTTTTTTTTTTTTTTTTTTTTTTTTTTTTGGGGGGGGCAGGGGTTGATGGTTGGACTAGATGATCTCAGAGGTCTTTTCCAACCTTAACAATTCTATGATTCTATGAAAATATGGTCAGAAAGGATCTCAGAAGGAGGGGAAAAAAGCCCATAGTCCTATGCCAGCTGTTAGCACCTTCAGGAGTCCATGGTGCAGCCAGCTGCACTGCCTATTCCTCTTGCAGCTTTTCCATTATCATGGGAGGCAGGGAGAGATCTAAAAGATCATGTGTTCATATCCTCCACTATATGAAAGGAATAGTGTGGAATAGGCATTTATTATGAAAATGTAACAGCATATACAGTACTCCTGCCCCTGTGCATTTTCTTATTAGAACTTTGTGAGCATGTCTCCCCTCTTCTCATTGTGCTACTTGCTATGTTAAACATTTCATAGTAATAGAAGTGCTGTACAAATAGAAGGCTGTATCTGTAAACAGACTAATAATGGATTTTAGTGAAAAAAAATAAATTTTGAAACTCTAGTTCTACTCCTTGACCACTTCATGCTTTCTGCCGTATGCTGCTGCGTAAAGACAAGTAGAATTACTGAAAGGGAAGATCTGCAGGAAGGTGGTACCTCTTTGTGTTTTGCTGAGCCAATAGTTGTTTGCTAGTGTGCAATTAAGGAAAGAACAACAAATCAGATTTCAATTTATTACAGAAATGTGAGTAATATAGTACTCAAAATATTTCTGCTGTTAGTTTCATATAAAAGCTCAAAGATCTGCTTGATTTTTATTTGCATATTTGAGACTGATGAAAAATGGGATTGTGAAGCATGCGAGTACAACCTCTGTAGTGATGCCAGAACATGATGGTATCTGAGAACCAGTCTGAAAAAAAGGAAATTCCAGTTTCCATTTGGGGGGGGAAATACAGTAAGAATATTCTAGGTTTCTAACATAATGGCATTATCTATTCAATCCAAAACATGCAGAGCATCTAACCCAAAGAAACAGAAGCAAGGCAAAGGAAAAAGTTTTCGGAGGAATCTCCAAAATGCAAACAGTTTGCTTGAAAAAAGCAGTGAAGCATGGGGCGGAGAGGCATGCATACTTTCATAGGCAGTATTTTTTTTTTTTTTTTAGACAGACTAGATTTGTAGGATGGTTATGCTTCTCACAAAACTGAGCAGAAAAGGTCATAACGTACCTAAAAAAAGAAACAGAAGTATACATATCCTGCAAAATGAAATGATTTGTTTAATAAACTACATCCCTTAGTTGGAATAATTTCCTTGAACATGATGGAACATAGGTGTTGCTTATATATTTGACACTGAAACATGAATTGTTAGGTAGCTGAAGCAGCTGAAGGTAAAAATCTAACCACATGTAAGCATAAGTAAAATTAGGTGGTATAGTAGCTAAATTGAATATGTAGTTGATAGAGAAAGCAGTACATTTGATGACTGAAAGCAGGTGCAGACTACAGCAGTGTGAATATATACAGCAGTTTAAGTATAATGCTGGAGAGGACTTCAGGAGCCTGCTGAGTCCCTCTATTTTCTGGTGACATCTGATTCTGTAAGTAGGGATGTTTTACATAAAAGTAAATTTAAAACCAGCCAAACAAAACAGAAACGAATGAATGCAAGGACATTGTACAGTTAATGTCAAATGGAGAATACTCTTTCTCCTGCTGGAGAGCTTGAAACTTTGCCACATCATCAGACTTTCACAAGTTTGCATTTGTGTTATCTGGGAAAAGGGCGAGGGGCAAACTGCAAGTTCCTTCTGTTCTCCTAAAGTAGCAATTAAGATATTGGCTACGTTGGCTATGTTCCAAAGACCACTGGCAGAAGTCAACAGAAAAATGAGGTATTGATCAATTTCATTACTACTTATTTACTGAAATTTCACCCTAGGTTATCTAGGGTATGAGGAAAGGAACTTGCACTTGCTATTTGTTTTCTGGAAAAGGCCAAACCAAGCAATAGCAAGAATGTCTCATAAGGACTGCAGCAGGCAAACAGGGTAGGAACCGGTGGTGCTATGTGCCCACACAGTGCTTACTGCAAGGGAGCTCTGCAGTCAATCCGTGCCTCTTGACAATAGGTAAAAGTAATAATTCAATGTAGCTTTCTCTTGGCTTCTTACCGAGTTTTGTGAAGAGGAATTCTGATCTACATTTGCATTAAATAATAGCTGTTATTTCAAAATTATCTTCCAATAGCGGAAAATGAAATTTATTTTAAAAAATCCAGATGTTTTGTATTATGGCTTAATAATTTATTATGTCTTGTAGATGATAAATCAGAATTCTTAACATGGGTCTTATTTTAGCCTTGTTAAAGGAAGGGGAAATAAAATATTTTGACCTGAGGTTGTGCATGGTAACTGTTGGGGTTCTGGGAAGGTTTGTAGCTTTTGGATGTGTGTGCATGTTGTGCTTTCCAGACACTCACAAAACCAAGCAGTTGTTTAAGAGAAAGACTCTTGAGTGTGTATTTCTGGGTGTCTGGTGAGAAAAGCTCAATGTTCATCTGTTGGCATTTGGTAGAAGTATCCATGCTGCTTCTCCAGGATTATGGTAGTGAGGTCTATTTGGATGTTTGGGGGGCAGAGGAACCAAAAAGCAAACTCTGGATTGTTGCGTTAAAAACATGACTTATGTGTTTAGTATTCATTTTAAAAATACCTTGAAGAATAGGGATCGATTCATTAGTGTTGGTGATTACATCTCCCTAAACCTTACCAGCCAGTCATACTTCCTGGCTAGAGTGAGGAACTTTTAGATCAGAAGACCAATGAGAAAATAATTAAGCAGATGGAGGAGTAACAATGTTGATTAAACAATTTCATGTTTATAAACTAGCTTTTGCTACCCTTTCTTCATAGGATCCAAATATTTGGTGCAAATGCTGTGCCTACATGAATTACTAGAGTTCAGCTGGGCTGCATTTGTCCTTGAGTTTCCAAGGAGCTGAAAGCATGAACCTGGTTAACAACTGGGTTACCTGATGTGCAGTATCAGAATAAGCCATGAGAAGGCAAATTTATATTAGACATCTTTTGGAATCACTGTCTGACCACAATCTGACTGCAAATATTTTTTTTTTTTCTTTTTTTTAAAAAAAAACTGTTATGCAGAGTGTTTCTGCCCTGGAGAGTGTGTTGATCCCCTGAGTCACTGATCTTGAATAACTAGAAAATAAAGCTTTGTCTGCTTGGTTTAAACAGTTGGAATGGCCTGTGGCTGTAAGGAAACTCTTGTTTAAGGTTAAATATTTAAATCTTTACAACTTATTTTTATATAGCTTAAAATGCATCTTTTTAGACTAAATATAATCTTAAACTGTAAGCAGATGGGTGTATGCAGGTGATTCCACAAATGTAATTCAAACCAGTTTTCATATTTTCAGTTAAAAGGATTTGATTGTCTTTTTATTAACAAATCTTATGTGTTTATAGCATGCAGGCCGTAGATGGGTAGTTCTCTGTGTTATGTTACAAGTAAAGATTGGAGTTTTTTGCATTCTTCAAACTTTGTAGCTAAAATTAAAAATGAGACCCTCAAACCTTTCCATTTTACAGTGGAATGGAAGCGGCAGCTATTGAAAAGTTGAGAGTAAGGCTTCTGTAATCAGGAGTAGGCAAGCATTTGATTGCATCCCAGAGTGCTTAGGTATGGGAGAAGGGGAAGCCTTGGTAGCCATCCTTGCCTGAGGGATCCTAATGTAGTGTCAAGCAATTCCTCTAACCAGGGAGCTGTTGCTTGAGGGGCAGCGGATGGGGTATCACCATATCACCTTTCTTCTCTGCCCCTCTTTCTTTTTTTTTTGTTAATTAAAAGAAATATGTAAGTGCTTGTAAGGAGCCCTCCTGCTACTGGTGGATAGTTTGAAGATCTGTGAGGAGCTAAGACAGGAGACTGTTGTTGTTTTGACATTGTTGGACAACTGTGGCGTGACAACTAAGGAATCGGAGGTTGGGCATTTAAGGACATCTGGTTGTGAAAATCTAAATCCCATAGGGGCTCAGGGACTAGGCAGGATATTTGAAGGCTGCTGTTTTCAACCTACATACCTGAATTTCTTTTAGTTCACTTGTTGATCTAGACCTACCTACCTCATAAGACCGAGCATAAAAATCTTTCCCAAATAATAGGGGGAAAAAAGTTTAGTTTAAGTATCTTGCTTAAAATATTCCCTGTGGAGGAACTCTAATGCAAGCAAATCTATCACGATGCTTTCCAAGAGTGCTTCAGGGTGCAATAATCATGCTTATTTCAGTAAAAATATGTTGGGTTGCAGAAGTCTGAGGTAGTAACTCTGTATAACTTGTTAAGGACTTCTTCGGCCTGCACTGTCCCGCCTCCTTACCTTCAGTTTTTATAACTGTAGATAAAATTAACTGAGGGAAACAAACAAATCAGTAAAACTTACTATAATAATTATTTTTCTAAGGATTTTTTTATATATATATCCACTGAAAAGAAAAATTAAAGCTCAACAGAAGCAGGAAAAATACAATATTTAGTGTGAATTCAGGTTACATAATATTTTTAGAAAGAATGTAAAATAAAAAAAACCCACTAACTCTCTAAGCTGGGGAATAGGGCTTAATTCACCATCAAGTTCTTTGGATTCATCAGTGTGTTCAATTTACTGAATAATTTCTTAAATATAAAAAAAAAAAATTACTTTAAAACCTATTAAGAATAGTTTAAACTATTCTTTAATAGTTGACCAGCTTTACAAGAGTCATATCAAGGTGTGGCAGCATGCAATTGAAAATTGTTGTTAACACTGAAACTGAAGATAAAGTTTTCCATATATTCAGATTACAAAGAACTTTATTCAAAACTCAGTTTGGAAGAGAATAAAATGTTCTAAAGCAAAGTTAAAAGTTTTTGACTTAAAATTTCCAAAGCATTTTAAAAATAAAATTATGGAAAATAAATGCCAATTTATGGAGCACTTTAAAATGTTTTGTTTTGTTTACTCATTCTGATTACAAATGAAGCCCTCCACACACTTCAAAAACTGTCAAAAAAAGAAATCTTTTGAAACGAAATGCCAGCACAGTGAATGTGACTTTTGTGAAGCATTTGGATTTCAATAAAGCAGCGTTCTCTGGTGGATAATTATTTGTTTGTAGTTTTTTCAACTAGCTGTAGTATAAAGTGGCTTATTTATGCACTTTTTATTTGTGCACATTTTATTTTGTATGGCGCATTTTCATTTCATCTTAGGAGCTTTGTAAAGATTAAGCTTTATAGACCCCTTTTCTGCAGATATTATCCCCATTACACAGGAAGGTAAGCAAATACAGAGGAAGGTTAATTGAATTGCCCTGCTGCAGTATGTGAGTATTGGAGCTGGAACTACAATTTGGGAATGATTGTTCCCAAGTCAGTACTTTAATCTAATATAGCACAGGAGTCTTTCCTCTGGTATTGTAACCATAGAAAAAAGAAGGGCAGAAAACACAAAGTTAATAAGATCTTAAAATTAAGCTCTAAGGTATTGCTTTTCATCCTGTTAAGACTGTGTATTCCTCTTTACGTGTTCTTTCCAGTAACAGCCTTCTTTCCTTCATGCCATAGCAGGTAAGATAAATGGGACCGACTGTGGCCAACAGGAACCTTGCTGTTCATTTTGGGGACCAGAGTTTCAGTTGATCATACATCTTGATTATGCTTTTTCTATGTATTTGAATAAGTGGTAAGGTGCAGATTTTTAAGGGCCTATAGAAACTCAGCCTCACTGTGAAGATCATTTTAAAACAGTTCATGTGACCAGTGAGGGAGATTTGCCTTGTACTCATAGCAATGACTTTGTGGCATTGACTGTTTGAGCAAAATATGTGCGGTCACTACCCTGATAAAAGTAAATCCCTGACACTCTGAAAAAAAAGCTATACAAGTGATCTGTGACGTGTATGGGTGGTTGACGTCTACCAAACTAGTTTATGTATTTGTTATAGCTTTAACTCCTGTGTTCTTGTTTCACTTATATCAGGATTGAAAGTTAAGGTCTGGTCATGAAGTATACTGCATGATTTTCTGATTTTGGAAGAGTTATTTAGTTAAAGCCTTTACTTTCTTACTCTAACTTGAGTTTCTGTGAATCACTTAGTTTACCATCCTGTTAGACTTGTAGTGGAGATTGAGGTAAGCAATGAAATGGTGGCATGGGGCTCATTTAACACCAAACCCCTCAAATACAAGGTTGGGCAAGGAGAGAGGGGGAAGGACAGCAGGGAGCGGGGCTTCACCCCTTTCCTGGCAGAGGTCCTCATGCATCCAGCCACAGGCACAGTGCTCCCTTTCACATAACCTCTTTATGGGCAGGCTTTGGGCTTTCAGGGAGGGAGGGAAAAGCTCATTAGTGGTAGAGAAAAGGATGCGCTGAAGATCTGCTTTCTCGCTGTGCTCTCGGAGCTGCACAGCACTCTCTCTCTCTGCTGATGGGAAGCAAGGCTATGGATATGTTGCACCCTTTGCAGTAGTGATTTCTTTGTAATTCTGTGTTTCAGCTCCTCATTATCCTGAGCATTTAGCACAAAGGTGTTTATGGAAAATTTAAGACTTTTATGTGGTATAGTGGAGGGGCAACAATTTCCTTTCAGGAGGGTGTTTTAACAAGACATGTTTTTTTGTCAAAGCAAATGTCCAACAGCTTTATTACTTTTCTAGGACTGTTATTAGGTTATTGTAGCTTGGTTTAATACTGCACGTCAAAAAATGATTTACCACAGCATCTGTAAAATGTTCTGGGGACCTTGGCAAATACATGATAGTTTAGGTCCATGTCCAGATACTGGGTTCTATCCCAAAAATAGTTACGTGATAAATGGATGAAAACTGCTGGCAGGTAAGCATGCAAAGAAAAAAAAATCAGGATGAATTGATTTTGTTATTTTTGAGAAGTGTCTTTTTAATAGATTTCTTTTATGAAAAATGTTGCTACAGCTCCTGTTGCAGACAAACTTGTTTACTTGGGACTACAGTTTTAATGCTTGAGCAAAATTTATATGCTTCCTTTTTCTTGCTGAAACTTTTAGAAATATAAAAATGCTGTAATACTTGTGCCCTTTCTCTAAAACACTGAAGAGACAACGGAGTCCAAATGCATTTGATTACTGTACTGGGATGATAAAGTAGGCTAACTTGTCTCCATGAGAGCGAGGTATCCGGGGCTCTCTGCCTTGCCTCCTAGGAAAAATAAGGAAAACATCTTTCTGTACAAACATGGTGACTGTATGTACTAGGGAATAAGGGAATGTACTTTGCCATTGACAAGCTGCAAGTTCAGGATCTTATTTACACTATGGTAGGGTGTTTCTCTGTATCTATAATTCTCCTCTAGTCCCAGTGTCTCTTGAAAGTTTTACTTTTTTTGCGCAAAGATTTGCAATGTCTGCAACCAGGACCAGTTCTGTTTTTCCCTGGCAATGGGAATACCAGACCTCTATGAATTTTTTTTTCTAGTTTTGCATGCATCTGTGGCAACGATGCACAGTACCCGTTGAATGTTCATAGTTAAGGATACAGAAAAACAAAAGTGTATTGAGATACTATGAAACACTCTGGGAAGTGTTAACTTTTATAATCAGTTTATTGGAACTTCACAGGTTATTCCTAAGCAGTGCTGTTGAACTGTGTTTTGGGGGCTGTGGTAGAGTTGGGTCACCACACGAGGCTAGAGCTATTAGGCCCTTCTGTTACGTTGTAATACTGGTAACTTTTTCTGCTTTGTAAGAGCCACCTCTGGTCTCAGCTGCACTTCTCTGGTTTTTGAGAAGCTTCAAGTAAAGGATTGCTGCAAAAATTCCCTACTCTCCTGTAATATGAGCTTTATTGACTCTCACCGAAGGAGGTGGGGTAAGCAACCTGTTGTTCCTCGCAAACCACTTCTGCAGTAAATGCAGGCACTGGTGTTAGTTCCTGGGGACTTCTAGCTGAAGTTGTACGACAGCATCTGCTGTACATTGATCTCTCTGTAGCAGCTGGTGAACTTTTCTGGTTCAAAGTTTCACAGAAGAATTTAGAGACTTACATAATTCTTTTTTCCCATTAAGCTCAATAGGGCCTAGCCAATTTTCTAAAAGTACAAGGCCCAGATTCATGTTTGAGGTAAACTTTTCCTTTGCCTCTGCTTTTTTTCCCTGCAGTGATTCCAGTTGCTGCTGTAAATGCCTTCAAAGGGAGCTGCACTGAGAGATGTAGGGACTATTTGTGTCCTGGGCTGTTACCCCAAGAAAACTTAACGTAAAAGAGAGAGAAACAGGATTGGTGTTACGACAATCTTCGAGCTGTTGGCCAGCACTTCCCATAAATAATATAAAATTAGGAGAATTGTATAAGTTTCCCGTTTATGAGAAGGAGATCACTAACTACTTGCTATTTTTGTCTGATCTTTGACCAAAAT
Organism: Scopus umbretta; assembly: GCA_013400535.1. Classification (NCBI taxonomy): domain Eukaryota; kingdom Metazoa; phylum Chordata; class Aves; order Pelecaniformes; family Scopidae; genus Scopus; species Scopus umbretta. Next base: position 7,873 of record VZTL01056020.1, on the reverse strand, counting down.
TTTGCAGTTCTCTCAGGAGAAATATATTTTTGGGGAAAAAATATGAATGGGAAACACCAAACCAAACCTGTCTGACCTTAAAGAACGAGGCACAAAGACCACGCTATGTGCATAGCTAGGTGTGCATGAACCATACATTCTCTCTACCCAAAAGGAGTTATCTGCTGTCAAGAATGCCGTTGTATTTTAAGAATGAAATTGTGAAGTATTTTAAAAACACTAGACAAATATAAACAAGATAACTGACTCCATTAGGCTATTTGTGAGATAATACTTGGGAGTTATGCTGCTGTGCAGTTAAAACTGTGTCCTCATAGATCTGGAAAAGGTGTAAATGTTGGAGGAGGAAAGATTTCCTTTCCTTCTGGAAGCTCCCATGAGAGGGCTGAGGCACTGATCTCGCTTGTGGTTACCTGTCTGGTCCTTGGGCTCAGCCCCAGTTGCAAACTGCTACAGAGTGGCTGGGCCGCAGGGAGAGGTTGGGATATGGGGAAACCCAGCAGGCAGATGGTCCTCTTCTCCATCTGCCCACCTCTGCTGCAACCATGATTTTTACTCGCCAGGCATTCCTGTGGCTTTACTTAGTTGACTCTCTCTCCTGTAACCAAGAGGGCTGGAGTTACTCCCTACTTTTTTGGCAGTCTGCTTTCTCCTCCCTGCCCCTCGCTGCTATCAGTGGTGCTGTGGTCTCCTGGAAGCACTTTCAGGCACATCCAGAGTAGGATGAGACCAACCTGGGGAGGGGGAAGGGCCTTGAAAAAGCACCTGCCTGGTGCTGTGTTGCTTGTCCTTGGTCTCCAGGGCTGGAAAACAGGAAATAATACCTACAGTTGAAGGGTTGGTGTGTTTTCATTCACACCAGGGCCTGTTGGACTGCAGCGTTCACTTTCTGGTTCCTTGGAGAAAGCTCCCTTTTGGCTGAGCCTGTCCATAACTACTGGCCTGTTGCCCTTGCCAGGGCAGGGGTGGGTGGGGTGGGCTGCCCACGGAGCAGAGCAGAGCCGTGCTGATCAGTGATGTCACCTGAGATGTGTTTACTAAACAGGCTGGGCATGGCAGGTGGTTAGCGGTTCCTCTCCTGTTCATGACACCTGGTAGCAGATGGCAGGGCAGCCGCTTGACACCTCAGGGTGCCTGGCTGCAGCCCCTGCCCAGAGTGTATGTCCCCCTCCCTGCGGTGGCTGCCTTTCCTGGTGTGATGGCTGACACTGCTGTTTGTTGCTTTGCTTTTCCCACCCACTCCAGGTTAATCTAGCTGGACCGAGATGAGGCCTCAGCCTGGCTTTGCTCTGAGGTGTGCAGGAGAAAACCCAGCAGTGCAGGAGAAAGTCCTCTGACCTGCAGGTGCCCCCAGGAGGAGAAGGGGGGAAAAAACCCCCGAACAACAGTTTTGAATCCTCTTTGTATTGGATGGCATTCTCCCCCTTACCCAAATTGTTCTGTGTCTTCTGAGCAGAGGCCACGGGGCCCGACTGTCCCTTTCACAGGCAGCGGAGCTGACCCAGAATGAGCTCTGCAGCTCTTCTGTTTAAGTGCTGAAGTCTGATGTGTCTGAATAATAAATCCCAAGCAGAGTCTCATGTACTTGAATGGAAAACACCTGGACAATTTTTTTTTTTTCCTTTTCCCCTTTCATTATAATTGCTTTGGCCATGTGCTTTTTCTTCCTCTCTCTCTTC
>VZTL01056019.1:0-21351 GCA_013400535.1 Scopus umbretta | reverse complement strand
AAAAAAAAAAAAGGAAAGCAGAGTATGTGGGAAAATTCATCACTGAACTTCAGAGATAAGATATTCCCTCTCAGTGCCATGCTTCCCATAAGCCAGCTTTATGGCCCACATATCTTATGTATATTTTTATGTGCAGTTGCTTGTATGCCGTAATACTGTGTTATCAAAGACTAATGTTTCCTTTAACAGCACACTTTAATTGTCAGAACAGCCCTACTGAGAAGGTCTTGACAGATTTGCTATGCATGCTTTTAAAATGATTGCTGTGTTTTCTCTATACTGTCGGCCACTAATATGCACCTGATCTTTTACTCTTGTCTCTGTATCACCAGGCCTCCTGAACCTGTTTACAGCACTGTGAACAAACTGTGTGATAAACCACCTTCTCCTAGGCACTATTCCCCTGTCGAGTGTGACAAAAGCTTCCTTCTTACAGCTCCCTATCCCCACTACCACGTAGGCCTGCTCCCTGACTCTGAGATCACCAGGTACTGCATGCGCTTCTTCCTCACCTCCTTCGTTAGAGTGCATGAACATCACTGGATTTATCTCATAGTTTGCATCTTCGCCATAGATCTTTTTTGACAGCTTGTGCTTGTTTTTAACCATGCTTTCACATCTGCACCACTGGAAGATATATGCTACCTCGGTATATAATTTTGGTCATCCAAAATCCAGTGATGAACACAGGCGATGTTTTGATCCATTGGAATGGTGCTCTAAAATAGGTTACGTGATATGTATTTAACAACTGAATTCAGTATTTGTTTCTCTGTGAGTACGGAAAATGACTAAGACTTCACTGAAAGCTGTAGTAATTTGGTTTGATTCAGTCATTTTATTTCTGTGTTGTGCATACTTTGTTCACTGAGCACCTTTGGGCTTATAGGGTGGCTGCCTAAGCCATTCAGAAGAAATTGAGCAAAAATAATCACCTCCCTCACCAACTACTGGTTGAGAATACACCTAAAATTTAGCATTCCCTAGGCTAGCTATGCTCTGAGAGGACAGTTAGTAAAACCTAAAATGATAAACATTTCCATAACTGAAGTAATGGAAGAAATGTCTATAAAACTTTGTCAGTGATTGCCTCCTGAGAAATATTTAATAAAGAAAAACATACTGTCCAAAACTATGCTAGTATATCCCAGCTCTTCTTCTATAGTCTACTAGCATAGTGGTAAACTATTTGCAGACAAGACTTGGGAGATAGAGGAAGAGTTAGGCACAAGTTTTCAAGACGATGTTGAGTGCTTCCTTTGTCAGGAGAAAAACTATCATCTTTTATATTCTAGAGTAGAAGAAAAATAATTGTATTTGGAGTTTTGATCATAGACATTTTCTACAGAAATGCTTTTCAAAAAGAAAAGTAATGTGGGAAGAGAAAAGTGAAAGTGTGTAAGTGGAAAGTAAAATGGTAAATTAATGTAAGACACAATAACAGCAAAGAAACCCCAGGGATTACAAAAACAACCGTGAAAGGCATCGCAGTGCTATGAAGTAGAAAGCTAAATTAAACAAGCAAAAAGACAAATACTAGTGAAGAATGCAACAGATGTGGTAAGACCATGCAGAAGCTGTCAGTTTATTGGAACGAAAACGGTGTAGCTTCTAGAATTTGTAAAAAGATGCTTAATCACTGGACAAATGATTAGTCAAGTTGTTCAGGCCAGTGCAAGTTTGGGTGAAAAACACTGATAAGGGCAATGTTTTATAGAGGTATAAACAACTCCAGAAGGGTGCCAGCCACTGACAGATCTACCTACAATATTTTAATTTCTCTGCAAATATTGTCTTAAAGGAAATAACTAGACAAAAAGTAGTAAAATTACTTCAGATCTTTAGGTACAGTGTATGTATGAGTAATTTATCTGTAAGCATCACAGTGCTTCTGTGTGTTTAGAGCCACACAACAGAAAAAGAGCAGTATAAAAAGACTCCTACTTTTAAAATAGTACCTTTAGAAGGGAAGGGACCAACTTGAACTACAAAGTTGAACAAGCAGGTTCTAGGGGATTTGGGGACCATGGAGTTGCGTATTGGGAGCACTGAGGATTAGTGGCTTGTAACCATAGAGAGATGCAATTCATTGCTAAATGGTTGACCTCTGTAGATATGATTGTCAGGACTACGGCGATAGGTTGGGGGAAAAGGGTGAATCTGTTAAGGCTACTTCCTGCAGACCAGATACACAGATGCCAATAATCAGTGGAGCCCTGCGGAGGTCATAGAAGTAGGCCATTTTGCCACCTGAAGGTATAATTCTCTACATCCTTTTGCTTTATTGTGTGATTGATTGAATACTTGGTCATCAGATATTTGATGACCTGACATCGGGACTTAAAAAGCTGGGTTTTGTTCTACTGAGTGTCAGTTAACAACTCTCTTTAAGAACAAGATTTCATTTCTCTTCGTTCTACTTTGATATAAAATTAAGCTTTAGTCCCTGTATATTTTATCAGTTTGTTTATTTCAACAGTCCAAGAAAAACTGCAAAAGGAACACAAAAGATGAGAAAAGACATAACTCATGGTTAAATGCTCTGCACTATGCTCTGCTACATGCTGTGGTTGAGGCAACCGATTGCTATAATTTATACTTCCTTCCCACTGTGAAATAGCATTCAAATGGAAAATATGACAGTTTTTGATGTTCTCAAATACTGTCATCTTTTCCACATGAGTCTTTGAATAGTTAACCGTGGAGGAAGGCATTTGAAATAATATTTCACCAAATGCATTTGGTGAGGAAAGTGACAGCTTTACAACATATACCATGATCCGATTTCCAAATGGACTCAGTATTCACAGTTGGAGAACAGATTTTAGAGAACTATTTCAACCCTAATCCAACTAGCTATTTTTGCAGAAGTGTTCATTGTAGATAGCCCTAAATTTCACAAAGGTGGTGGGTCTCAGGACTGTATTGCATTCAATATTTGGAAGAATTAATCCATAAAAAGACCTTGTTTTAAATCCGCAGCTGTGATACCACCACCTCTATTGGAAGTTGTACTGCAAAAAAAATCTTCCAAATATTAACCAGATATTTTGAAAGGTCTCCCTTTACTCATTTGAATTCCTCAAAGCCCTGCTCTTCCACATTATACACTTCCATGGTCTCCAATCAAAATATAAAGAGGTATCTTCCTGCAGGCTTCCTGGAAAGCTTTTCATCAGAATTTATTTGTCAGTCTCAGGTTTGGGGAGGAAGGGATAGGGATTATTCACTTGTTTTTGTAACTGCAGTCATTGTTGTATCTCAGTGACACATATTGAGAATCTGCTGCTGAACTGCAAGAAATTTGGTTTGACAAATAACTCTTCCAGAGGAAGAGGACCATGATGTCATGTTCTCCCAATTGAAATGCTTGTAAGCCAGCCAATGCCTTTCAAATTGCTGCTCCAGATAATTTGTCACCTACTCCTCAGATGATTGTTTTTTCAAGGCTCATTAACTTAATTGGCAAAGAGAATTCATAGGCTGAAGCCTTATTTGTCTATAATAAATTCAAGTTTATAACCCTTGCTTTTGTGGTGGCCTGTCTTAACTCCTGGGAGATTTGGAGGTGTAGAACAATATATTTCCATTTTAGGATAAAAGTAATTTGATTTTTGATTGAATTATCAGTTCATGTGAATTGATATTTATAGGGCTATGTCAAAGTGCAACAGCTGCAAATCTGCCCCACTGAAGGCAGGAGTACAGAGAGAATTTTGGAGTAGTAAGTTTTCCTTTGAGAGCACCACGTAGGAACAGAGGCAGAGCATTCCTGTTCTGGCCTCTGTCATTACTGACAATTGTGTGTATGACTAGAAGATTATTTGCAGCAAAAGGAAATCACAGCCTAAACATGGAACACAAACAGGAGACTGTTTCTGCATTATGTAACACAAAATGTTGTGTTCTCAGTCTTTGCACTGAGAACTTCATTACATTCAGCAATACATAGGCACACTTAAAAAATGCTTCAGGTTTGCTCAGAACTAACTTCCCTGCCGTCACTGGAATCTTTTTGGCACTCTAGTTGCCAGCATAGTTTTTGCTAAAGGGCAGCCCTGATGTTGTTGGTTTGTGTGATTTTCTTTTTCCATAGGTATTTGCTTTTCTCTTAAGCCTTTGATCATGTGATTGCATCAATACTTTTGAATACATGTAGGGGAAGGAACTAAGGGTGGGGCTTCAGACTTTGTAGTCATGGGAGAAAAGCTTGGGAATGCGACTCCTCCCAAGAAAATAAAAATAAGTGAAATTTTTTTTCAAGTTTAGCCTAGCTTTTTTAAAGTTGCAGATCCTCTTTATGGTACTTGGGTGCCTGGATCGAAAGTATTTGGCTTGCTTTTTAAATCAAGACTAGTTTTTTGAAGCCAGCCCCAGTTCTGGCTGACACTGTGATCTGTAGTCTTAGGCAAGGCAGTTAATGATTTTCTGCTTTGTTTCCCAGTCACTAAAAGAGGTTTAACAATGATCTCATAGAGTTTCTCTGAAAACTAATGCTGTCTGAGACAATAGCATCTTGCTACTAATGGCAATTTGTGTTATTATTTAATAACATTAAATTATTTTAAGGTATTTGATGAATTAGATTAATTACATCAGTTATGGGACCACTGCTACTTTCTCACCGATGGGGATTAGGGAGAGAAGATAATATTGGCACAGAGCTCTAGAGCAGAGTCTTGCAGGAAACAGCATGCCGTTTGCACAGGTATTCAAGGGTAACTAAGCATTGTATATCTCTAAAAGCTACATGAGGGAGCTGGCAGAGGAGCTTGCCAAGCCACTCTCCATCATTTATCAGTAGTCCTGGTTAACAGAGGAGGTCCCAGACAACTGGAGGCTTGCTAAAATGACGCCCATCTACAAGAAGGGCTGGAAGGAGGATCCAGGGAATGACAGGCCTGTCAGTCTGATCTTGGTGCCGGGGAGGATTATGGACCGCCTTGTCTTGGGTGCGCTCAATGGGCATGTTCAGGACAACCTGAGGATCAGGCCCAGCCAGCATGGGTTCATGAAAGGGACGGCTGAACATGAGCCAGCAGTATGTCCAGGTGGCCAAGGAGGCCAACAGCATCCTGGCTTGTATCAGGAGTAATGTGGCCAGCAGGAGCAGGGAAGTGATTGTGCCCCTGGACTGGGCACTGTTGAGGCTGCACCTCGAATACCGTGTTCAGTTTGGGCCCCTCACTACAAGAAGGACATTGAGGTGCTGGAGCGTGTCCAGAGAAGGGCAACGAAGCTCAGGAAGGGTCTAGAGAATAAGTCTATGAGGAGCAGCTGAGGGAACTGGGGTTGTTTAGTTTGGAGAAGAGGAGGCTGAAGGGAGACCTTATCGCTCTCTACAGCTGCCTGAAAGGAAGTTGTAATGATGAGGGTGCTGGTCTCTTCTTCTAGTAACATGTGATAGTACAAGAAGAAATGGCCTCAGATTGTGCCAGAGGAGGTTTAGATTGGATATTAGAAAAATTTCTTTACTGAAATACTGCTCAAATTCCCACAGCCTCCCTGTAAGCACACAGGGGCCACTGCACTCCAGCATTCTCTGCAGTCAGACTAGCGTATGTCTGCAATGCGAAGCACTACTGCTTGTGGTCACCTCACCTAATTTTAGGGATCCCTGGGATCCCTCCATAGGTCATGAAGGGACAGCTGAGAAGGCGCTGATTGCTTTTCACTGACCCTAGCAGGAAGTTAAGGTAACTGCACTTAAAAAAGGCGTGAATGGTGAGCCTCTCTGGTACTCCCTGCTATAGTGTCCTTTCTCATTTGTCAATACCTGTGCAGCCTTTTTCTTCACAGTAACCCTCTGGGAGCAAGCTTATTGTCAAAATGATGCATATAACTGTACTTGTGTGTGGCTGCCTTTCAGGGAGGCTCTTGTCATCTTTATTGTAATTCACATTGTACAGGAGTTCTCATCATCCCCTTTTCAATCCCATGGGCTTAATATGGGAATTATATCTCCCAAAACAAATCTAGCCATATTTTGAGTCTTTTGAAATGCCTGGCAACCTGAAAATGTAACCTATCAAACAAGTAGTAAAAAGCATGGATATTATGAAATTGAGTCTTCAACTTGCCCCACATAAATGCAACCAACTTTCTTGAATTTAAAATTAACTTCTACTGTTTAGTTGTATTCATTTACTTATTTTATATGAAAATTTCAAATAATAATTACAAAATTGGAAATTAGGCTGTTTAGGGCAAATGGGTTCAAATGCTTAAATGTTTAAAATCAGAATTGGAGCAGATTTGTAATTTTTCCTACTGTAACACCGTGGAACCAACTTCTGGATTGATCTGCATTTTACGCAATCCAGCCACAGGCAGCAAGCTGTACACTAGCCCTACTAAACAGCACTGCTTAAAGACAGTGGAAGGGAATAAGTGCACAAATCTTTCTGTGGATTTTTGAACAGCAAAATAGGCAATACTGAGGTTCAACTTATTCAATGTCAATGGAAACAAATTAATCCTATAGTCACAAAGACAAACCGCCCCCCCCCCCCATCTTTAGGAAATAAAAGATACCTGGTTAAAATAACTCCTGATGAAGTAGCTTCCTTAAACCATAAGATGGCATTTTAAAAAATGAACACTGTGACTTCTTGTTTGGAGAAGTGACTTTAAGGCTTATCTGTACACAGATCTAGGCATTCAGAGGCACAGAGCATAACAGCAACCCCTAAGCAATTTAAGAGATTAAACTGGTCATTGCACAGGCTGGCTTGGGTACTGATGTTCATACTGGTGGGAGTTGAAGCATCTTGTTATTGCTGATTTCGGTGAGAATTAGGTATGTAAGTGCTACGGCCTTCACTTCCTAAACAACACCTTTAGAAATTCAAGTACTTTAACTCTGGCACCTAGACCTTTCTAAAAATAAGCTTGGAGACTTTGACTCACAGGCAGGAACACCCATTGCAGTAGTGGACAAGATGCAGCCCAGGTGCATACAACTACATACCCATTGTGCTTGGCTGGGTTGTGCTGCTTCTGAAAGCAGCTCCCGATCTGCAATATTTTATAGTTAGATATTATAAGGCAAAACAAAGTCAGCATAAACTGTGTTGATTGACTGTCTACAACTCAAATGCAATGTCTCAATGTAGATTGTCTCTGCCTGTGAGTCAGACTCCTGAGACCTTTAAATTATTTAGGATCTTTTGGAAATTATACAAATTAATTGTGGATTTTCCTTATCACTTTCAATTAACAAATTAAAAGGTCTTAACTGGAAGAGTTTCCTATAATTTCTTTTTAATCCTGGCTCAAGTGTTCTCTTTAAGTACATGGTCCAGTCATATAACTGTTGTAGTTAATGAAAGAAAACTGATGCTGCCTTTCAGCCTCAGCTTTCATGTTATTTTACGTGGATGAATCTCTGACTCTAATAAGCACAAACATTCCTATAGACTCTTATGCACTTTCCTTTTTTTAATGAGGAGTTCTCTATTTTTGACAGTATTAATTAAAAATGATTGGGAAGATGCACTTTTTAAAAACCAAGAGATGATTGCAGGAGAATCTTAACCTGTAAAGGCATAAAATCTCTGCAATTCAAGTGTTTAATTATGTAAAGTTACAGAGCCTTTCCGGTTAAGAAGAGATGCTTCAGGTTAGAGCTGCTGGGCTTTATTTCCAGTTGTGCTGCTGACATTCTCTTTAGTTGAACAAATCACTTAATTTTATTTTCTTTACTTTAACTATCAGTAAAATACTCTTCTTACTCAGTTATATTGAGAATAACTAATATTATTAAACATAAATAGAAGAAATTTTTTAAAAGGGAAAAACTAAGATGTTTGTTTCTGTTCCATCATTTGGAAAATTTTTTATATTTTTGGAATATGTGGTTTGATTTTCAGAGATACTGTGCTTTGTTGTACTACAGATCCTCTTTTGTTCACATTCTGCAGCCATGGGAATTAAAGTGTGTATTTTTAGCTCATAAAATGGACAGAAATATTAACTCAGTTTAGTTGAGTAGCAGTATTTTCTTTAGTATGACTTTAGAGAAGAAAAAAATATCAGTTCTCAGTAAGAAAACATCTGTAAATCACTACTGTTGAAATTTTCTTGCTGTTATGATTACAAACTAAGCTACAGAGAGACATTTGGGTACAAAGGAAAGATGTTTCTTTCCTTTCCACGCCTATAAGCAAGCTCTGAAATTCAGTCTCGAAGTAAGACACAGGAAATGCTCCTGAAGTATCGAATGCCAGTTCCTATGTCTTTTTTGGATTAATCGTGAAGACCAGAACCAGGAGACTAGAAAGGTATCAGGCCACTTTTAACTGGTTCCTGCCTGAAGAGTGATGCTTCAGACTGTCTCATGAAAATCCAGTCAGTTCATAACTAAGTCCACACCATAACTGTGTTGTTTGAAATGGTCATTTCTGTGACGCACATTATTTGTTTTCAGTATATGTAAGCACCCTCTCAAACGTCTTGTTCTGGTCTCTGAAAATCCCCTTGAAGTAGTTCTTGCAAAACGATAGAGTACTAAAGCTCCAGACACAATCTTCAAATGCTTCTGAGTGTTGGGAGAGATTTAAATCCACAGCTTTAATATTGGCTCCATATCTGGTTCAAGTGTATTCAGAATAAATGACAAAAAATTTGACAGAAAGTGTCACTCTGCATAGGAGTGCTGCAGTAACAAGTTAATGGAGCCATTCACTAATTCAAATCTTGTCCACAGTGACAAAAGTTAATGACAATTATTACCTGACAACTGTCTAAAGGCCAATATGAGAAATGGGTTTGGAGATTTCAGTTTCATTCCTGTGGACAAGTTTCCAAATGATAAAAATCATCACTCCATCTGCCACAGTAATTGCTAGTCTCTCATCTCATCAGAAAAACCAAGAATAGATTTAACCTGCAGAACAAATTACTCTTTTTACCCCAAGAGAGAGTTCTCTGAGCTTAGAAACTAAATATTACTGTGGAGACAGGGTAAATAAAGCTACCCTGTGGCTACCTGTGGGGGAAGGGAACCTAGCTGTTGGGGGAAGAATAATTTCCAGGGTTGTAGCTGCACACAAAAGAGCAGACAGCTTACTGTTTAAAGCAAAGAGCTAGGAAGTGAGAAATGTGCCTGTACCACTGACAGCTCATATGACCTTGGCAAATTAAGACTTTTCTTCTATTTTGTCCAATTGTGAAATGCGTGATACACATCCACAGACACCACCAACAGCCCTCAGCGTTAAAAGATATTTCCAACAGGTGCAGATATGCACGATTTTCTGCATTGCATAAAAAAGAGTGGTCATTAGTACCAAGTGGAGTGATAGGAGGCATCATGGAAAGCAGGTGGGACCTTTAATTATAGCAGTGTAATTTGTCATAGAAATGCAAGAGAATTATAACAACAGAAATAATGAACCTTCCCTCAGCCCTATGCTAGTCTTGTTTTACACTACAGTTATCCCACTGGGGTAATGTAGTACTGACTCAGGCCCCCCGATTATTTTGTATCTAATTAATACCATTTATTATTGTTGACATAAGCCCTATATGTAGATACTTGCAAATATGTCCATTTCTGTTAGTTTTGCCAAGTCAGGTAAGATCTGACTTTGAACACGTTACTTCTAAAAATGAGAGCAGCCCTGCAGAGAAGGACTTAGAGGTACTGGTGGATGAAAAGCTAGACATGAGCCAGCAATGTGCGCTTGCAGCCCAGAAAGCCAACTTGCAAAAGGAGCGTGGGCAGTAGGTCAAGGGAGGTGATTCTGCCCCTCTGCTCCACCCTGGTGAGACCCCACCTCGAGTGCTGCATCCATCTCTGGAGTCCTCAGCACAGGAAAGACATGGACCTGTTGGAGCTGGTCCAGAGGAGGGCCACAAAAATGATCAGAAGGATGGAACACTTCTTTTATGAGGACAGGCTGAGAGAGTTGGCATTGTTCAGCCTGCAGAAGAGTAGGTTCCAGGGACACCTTACTGCATCCTTTCCGTACTTAAATGGGGCTTATAGGAAAGATGGGGACAGACTTTTTAGTAGGGCCTGTTGTAACAGGACTAGGGGTAATGCTTTTAAACTAAAAGAGAGTAGATTTAGGCTCGATATATGGAAGAAGTTTTTCACAGTGAGGGTGGTGAAACACTGGAACAGGTTGCCCAGAGGGGTGGTAGATGCCTCATCCCTGGAAACATTCAAGGTCCGATTGGACGGGGCTCTGAGCAACCTGATCTGGTTGAAGATGTCCCTGCTCATTGCAGGGGGGGTTGGAGTAGATGACCTTTAAAGGTCCCTTCCAACCCAAACTATTCTGTGATTCTATGATTCTAAAAATGTGCTTGTAGTACAGAATCCAGGAGGCAGCACTCTTTACAAAGTCTGTGCGAGGCCAAAGATACTGCAAGCCCATTTGAGGACACTGTTGTGGAAGGTGATGCAAGACTGACTGAGCTGTTTAAACTAGATCCTCATCTCTTGTAGTTGCCAATTTCACACCCTTTACTTCTTCTGTCCAAAAAGTATAAAATACTGATTAATAGAATAGTCAGAAACACAGAAATACTAAGATTAAAAAAAAAAATCCTGGTGATGCGATCCACCTCCTGGGTCCACGCTAAAATTTCTACATATTTTTGTTTTCCATTTCAGATTTTTTTCCTCACTATCAGAAGGTACCTGAACCTTTATGGGTCTATCAGGATAATAATAATTTTCCATGATGAAGGGAAAATTGATTTCAGTAGCCAAAGGCTAAAACAGTGGGAGCAGATTCTTCTGCCATTTCTTTGTTTTTAAAAGGACATATAACCATCATTAGGAAAAATGTAGCCAAATGGTTATATATATATCTCATGTTACTGAAGAAATATTTATTGATCAGTACTCATCACATTTCAAAAAAGCATTTGTTGCTCTTTGAAAATATTGACTTCATAACTGGAACCATCTGTTTGCAGAGACTTCAGTGTGATATAAGTAATGACAACCATAACCTTCAAAACTTTAAGATGCTTATCTAAATTTGAGTTGGACTCAAAATAACTTTTGGGGTGTTGCTTTACGTTGTTCCCTGATTCAGACTGGCCACACGAATACTACAAAGGGGTTTATGAAAATGGAGAAAATTGTGGGACACTAAACTCCTCTTTACCTACATAGTACATTTTAGTATATGTGTTACAGCTAGTGAGACATTTTTAAATACCATCTGAGTTTTGAATAAATACTGTCTTGATTTTATGTTAAGCTTTCATTTTGTTGTGGAGAGGACTCTGTAACTTTTTTCTTATTGATTAATTGTCATGTAAATATAGCTATAAATGTTTGTAGTAAGACAAATTGATATAGGAGTTCATCATAAGCCATAGTCGTTATAAGCTGCTGTATCAATATGTAGTCACCAGGACAATTTTGGTTTTGCTAAGGAAGAAATGAAAAAAACACAGATTAGGTCTGCAGAAAGGGTTAGAAGCTCTAAACATCCCTGAATTTTTTGTTAGTTTAGTTATGCAATTGACCTTTTTGGGTTAAACCTAAATTTAACTAAGTTGTTGTGTAAATTTGCATGTATAATTTGTTAATGTTTTGGGATCTTAAACAATTTATTATTTGAAAGGTTTTTATTTCATTTTTAAAGTATAACAGTAGAAGCTGCTAGCTTTTTTTTTTTTTTTTAATAATGCTTATAGTGCATAAAACCACTAATGTTACTGCATAAAAAGCAAGGTCAATGGAAGTGACAAGATATTAAAATACATTTTTTTTAGCTGACAAAGGGAAGGAGAGGAAGATTTAGTTTGACATTCAAAATAAAAACTTCAATATTGTTAAGGAAATACTGGTACAGAAACATTACAATCCCCAGGGGGATTCATAGACAGTTTCTTTTTCCGGAGTATTTCCATACTCCATGCAGAAAATGAATCATTCCACAGATAATTGGAGTTGTTTGCTGTATCTTTTGAGGATCATTATAGTTCTTGCTTTTATGCTGTTGAAATCACTACACTGATGAAATGGGGAGCAGGGAAAAGAATATACCTCTACAATGTGAGAGTACACTTGCGTATATGGTCTTCTTGCACATCACAAATTGCTTGTGATTTGAATGCACAGGTTTCCAACAAGTCTGAAAACTGAATAGCAGACTGTATCCTTAAGAAAAGCTTTCCTAAAAAGTAGCCTGAAACCGTCATAATGTATTACACTGTATAAAGAGAAAATGTATGCATGACTGAAATGCAGTGAAGCCCACGTCAGGGGAGCACACAGTATGGAAACCAAGGGTCACCTGCTACTACTCACTGGTAGTAGGGTGCATCTGCACAGCCCAATGCAAGACCGTTCAGATACTCCTGAGCTGGTTTGAGGCAAGTTAGGTTAGCTGATGAAGCAGTCTAACCTGCTTCCAATAAATGCCCACATTGATTAATAGGTGACTTGGATATCATCAGCAATATGTGCAGACAGTTCAGTTGCTGACCTGATGAAGATTGCATAGGCTGTAATCAGAACTCTCAGCCTATTCAGGGTACAGTGACTAAGAGTTGCAGGTAGAAGGACTTGCATCTATGGCAAGAGTGTGGCTATACAAGCTTGGTTGGAAGCAAAAGTCATACAGGTTTGGTTAGGACACAAACTCACGTAATACTGTCATTGCATCATGCAGAAGAGAATTTGCTTTTAATACCTCAGGTTCTGCAGTGTGAGTGAAGGTTGTTAATTTTTCATATCAGGCCTTAACAACCATTTTATATATCATGCAACTTCAGTGAAAGTGTATAAAATGTCTTATTTTATGAAGACATCTAAAGTAGGCAGTGAATTCATGAGTGTCATTGAAATCACATGTGCTGTCTAGAATCTTGAGGCTCAAATGGTTGAAACTTCTCCTGGTTGGCACATGCACAACAATTAGAAAGGGAAGTATGCAAAGAGGGAAATTTAGTCCCGATGGAAATTTTAGTATATTTTTCCTAATGGATTTTGCCTGGTTTCCCAGATATCTCTTGTAGTCATCACTCAACAATTAGCATTCTCCTTGGTTTGCCATAGATTACAGAACTGGGTATTTCAGCTAGGATACTGGAAGGTTGCAACTTGGAACCAAAAATTCAAGATTCAAATCATACTGGCTATGATCAGAATACTGGAATCACATTCAGCCTATTTCTTTTCCTTGTCTTTCCTATTTTTTTTTTTTTTCTGATAGAATCTTGTACAATATGATAATGCTTTGAATTAATGACAAGAAGGGTAGAATTTTCTGTTTTGACAAAAGTAGGATTATACAGCAGGTGTCCACAAAGGAAGATGAGTACAATACCAAAACCAAAATCATATCTCAGTGAAGTCAGAAGGAGAATTATATTGACTTTGTTGTAGCTTGGATAATCCAAGAATAATCATGGCAACATAATACTATAAGTAGGTTCATACTTTCATGTTAAGGCTAACTCCCAAATCTCATGACATCATCCTTTATAGGATCTGAAAGATTGTTTTTCAAATAGTCACAGTCTATTTGAATGCACTACTGGGTATCCTTCATAAAGAATAGCATCATATGGAAAATAATTACGTAAATTATTGAAATGGTAAATCTATTTGCTGTTAACTTCAATAAATCAAGCAGCATGGACCATTGCTGAGGAGTAAACCTTAAAACACAATGCTGCCATATGAAATTCTAGTTCTTAGTAATCACTACTATGAGAGGAGAGAGGATTTTTATACAAGTTAATGTAAATTAGCTCTACAGTAGGATAGAATATGCTGTATCTTTTTTCACACCAGATTTATATAATTTTGTCCAAGTCAACCTTTTATGTCTTCATGTTTAATTTTCCCAATTCTGCTATTCTTGCATTACTGCTTTACAATGAAAAAGATCAGCTTAATTAGCGTCAACTAACAGAAATGCAACATTGATGCAACTTATGAAATGACAAGTTTTCTTCAACTTGTCCATAGAAATGGTGACTAGCACAAATTAATTTTAGTCTTATCTACCTAAATATATTAATATAGCCTCCATCACTGTAACAGTATGGATATGTCATTTATCTTTGGTTTTTTAGAGACAGGGAGCCAGCAAACAGAGAGCATAAATGGCTTTACTAACATTCTAAAGGGAATCCACAGTGAGGCTGGGAAGTTTCAGACTCACATGCCAAAAGGAGCAACAAACAAAGCACACAAATCAAGAATATATTGTGCAAATTCAAATTTTAGTAGCATACATATGGATGTCAATCAATGTAATTATCTTTTTGAAGATTTGAGATAGCTTCAACTGACTTGTAAAGTGAATTGCTGGAAAAAAGTAGAAGCAGCAATCTGATTTAGGAATGTTGATTTACAGGTTGATTAGCCAATATGCAGGAATTTGATAGTATTGTAAAGGGACTTTATATTTCTAACAAGAAAAATCAAAGTGAATTAAAATAGGTCCTAATAAAATTTTTTAAAGGGTATTAGCATTTCATCTCTCAAGGCTTAAACCGGTCCCTAAGTAAAGAACAAGATGAGCTGTGATGTGAGAAGAAATTACATTCCATTTCTTCTGTAAAATGCTGGCTGTTTTACCTCTGGTCTCAGTCAGAGGTGTGCATAGTGTGACACTGTAAGAATATTGAATGGTCTGAACTGACATCTGTGAAATACGTTAATTGAAATCATTAATCTTTTCCAACACTAATTTATACAATCTGCATTTACATTGAAAGGGAAGAGTTGGTGTTTTGGACTGATGTGTAGCAATGTCTGATTGCTGTATAAAAGGATTCTGCAGCTACAGTAGCTATCAGGTTTAGTAATAAGATGCAAATTTAAATTAATTTAGATGCCTCAAAGGTGTCGAATGTCTCCAGGCCTGTCTTTGGGCCAGGAGAAAAAACAGCAATCAAACTGTTCCACTTAACTTGAGTACAAAAATGAGTATTTTATATCCAGTTGTAACAGATGAGTGAAAGAATCTTCTTTGGGTTTCCTGATGTAGGTTTATCCAGTTGTATTTGGAGGATTCCACTGGTTTAAAATACAATTATTTAAACATATATTTTCTATAATAGTAAACATGCTTGCTAAGTTGGTTGGAAGAGAGGCACAACTTGGAATAAAATAGAATATCAAAGGAATTCTAAATACAAGAGCCTATTGCCATGGAATTTCCTGCCAATCTTGCAAAAGCAAAATTTGAAAATGTGGATGACCAACCAATGCATGGGCTTATCCTCCATCATTTTTTTTGTATCATCTGAGTAACCCATATTTCATATGTGAAGTGTTTCATTGATTATAGGTTGTTCATATGTTTTCAGCAGAACTGCTTTGTCCTCAAAAATAACACATGGAGAACTGAGGCAAAACTCTGCAATGCTAGCTCAGTTCATGTGCACAGGATAAATATGGACACAAGACACCCATCTCCAAAAATAGCTTCCTTGTGTGGCTATTTCTTTTTACAGTGCTAAATGACAATGGAATTCTGGTTGTTGTCCTTGTTAAGATTGTATGAGTTGCTGGTATAAATCCAGCTGTGACCATTTTTATTCATTGCTTCATGCTTCCTTGTGCTTCTCTGTCTATCTGTTATTCATACATTTTCTCTAAGATACCAGGGTTTTGACTTGGGTTTGGTTTGTTGTTTTTTTTTTTTTTTCTCTCAAAGTGCCCAGTGCAATTGGTTCTAGTCAAAATATTTGGGAACCAAAGTAGAAATGTACTTGCAAAAAGAAATGATTAGTTGGAAGCAGCAAAAAAAGCTTTAGTTCTAGATAAAGCTCTTTATCTAATAAATGGAAGCTGAAAGTAGAAGAAACATGGCAGTATCTTCACCCTTCGTACTAAAATAACCTTGAAATAATCCAAGAACCTTGGGTTTGCTGGCTGACTGATGAGAATATTGTAATTATAAGAAATGACCCCTAACCTGCAGGAAATTTTTGAAACGTTTAGTGAAGGAAACTGTTGATCAGGACTTATACCATTAAGTATCTTAAAGACATTAAATCAGTTCACAGAAGGATCACAAATTGACTGTTTATCAGGTCAGTCATGTATGCGTGCTTGCTAATCTTGCAAATCTTTTAAAACCAGTTTCCAGTGTTTTACTCAAAGAATTTATCTATTAAGTTTGTGACTAAACAATTCACCTTAATGACTATCATAGGCTTAGAGTAAAATTCTTCATAAATTCCTGTCACAGTTCTTTTCTAACTAGCTAAATTTCTCTTCAAAGATTGAATTTAACAAGCATCTTTAAATAAATGGTGGTTTATATGTCAGTTGAGGTATACAAGGATTGACATAATGGAACATATAGATTATCTACCCATCATTGCTCTAATCCAATCTATGGCCTATGATCAGAGACAGGCAAAATTAATTACTTCTGTGCTTGGACAATAATTACAATTATCTACTATGGGAGATGCTTATGCTTGACACTCTCATTGTGAGTAAACCCAGAATGAGAAAAATTAATAGAGTTTTAATTTTTTTTAAATCTAGTTCTAGCATATACTTCTTTCTTAGACTTCATAGTGTAAAATGCTAAATGTTTCCCATGAAATGCCAAGTAACTCCAACTTCTATCAAATTAAAAAATCCAAGAATCAAGGTTCATATAGATTCAATTAGAAACAGAAGAGCTTAAGCTGCTGAATTTCTTCACTATTCATCTTTCATTTTGACAATACGCTCTTTATACTTCTGCATTTTCAAATTACCATTCACTGCTGTTTGTATGTATTCTGTTGGGATGTCATTTGTTTATGTGCATTATGTTATTTCTACTTTTGCTTTTCTTTGTGCGTATTTCTCTATGACTTTTGTTTTTGTGTTTGGTATAACTGCACATGCACACATGCATGCTGGGCTGATTTGAATGACAGAGAAAGTGAGGTTAAACAGCACCTTATGTAAGATTACATTCTCACCTCTGGTCTGTTAAAAAAGACAGATATCCAACCCATGTTCCCAGCTTGCATAGAGATAATGTATATCCAAATAGAAGGGATAACATTATCAAAAGGTATCACACAGGTGCAGTAAACACTGTATCAGGAGTAATTGCAATATAAAAAATGTGCCGTTCTGATCAATTTTAGACCACAATCGTAATTTAATGTTCTTTCTTTTGGGGTCATTCTTTTTGTTTCAATGAACCACTTCTATGGAAGCTGAATACACTCCTTTTCTAGCTGTTTCACCGTGACAGTTAATGTAGTTCTTGCAATGCACACGTAAGAGTTCATAAGTACAGAGGAAATTAACTTGGTCTTACACAGAAACAGTGTTAAAATTTAAATTTCTGTAGGAATGTTTTTATTGTGCAAATATAATGATACAGAATCTCGTGGGATATAGAAATATTTGCTAATGGCACAGTATGGTTTGGCATCAGACAGTTTCCCGTTGCTGTTTTAAATCACTTTAATTAATTGCTATTATCCATATGCTTTATCTTGAATGAGTAAAATTCACTGCAACGACTCTACCATGAAAAGAATTTTATGTTCTTGTTTTTCTTTGGATGGAGATGGATAGAAACTTTGCAAATTAGTTTAATGGGTTGCAGTTATTAGAGCTCTGTCATCAGGGTTATTTATCTATGATTTCCCTACTCTTTAAAAAAGAAGCAGATGCAGTATAAAAGATGTGAATTATTTTTCAAGTGTCATCTTCAGAGCAAAGAAAGTTAACCCTCCTTTGAGAAGAGAAAGCAAAGCTAAGCTGTCCTAGGCACTAAATGCACTACTGCAAGAGCAGTATAACCATTAAGACATAATCCCTGTCCATTTTGTTAATGACAAGATTGCTCTGACAGAGTTCTGTGTTAAAATCACGTTATACTTCCTGGTTTCGGATCCTGAATTGGAATTAGGTCTCTGATTCCTGAAGGGAACCCTCAACAGTCTTGTAAGTGGTATTCATAACTTTAAATGGACTTGTATGGACTGTGGTGGAAAAGTACATGAAAATGTGAGGTCTTTCCAGATTTTTCTAGTGGCTGTTTAACCATTTGTTTTCTTATTCTCCTATTGAATACGTACCTGCTATGAAATGGAATTTCGACAACAAATAACCCAGTTCATGCAGTTTTATTGACAATTAAACCAGTTCATCTAAAAATGCTGGTCTTAACACTTCCTGAAATTCAAGGTCTCTTACTGGCTGTTAGCTTTGTTATGAACAATGTACTAGTTTACACTGTTTCAGAATTTCTGCTGTATTCACAGACTATAAATTAGAGGAGCTTTTTCTTTAGACAATAGGACCAATTTCCTTACTAGAAAACTTCCCTACTCATTTCATTTCCCTCCCCCCCCCCAATGCAATTGGTAAATACATGTATGATGGTATTTGGTATTTTTGGTACAATTTGGTATTTTTGGACTGCAAATCTTATATGGTTCTTCCTATTGTGCCTATATGAGTTTTCCTAAAATTTCTGAGATACTCCTTGATTTGTATCTAAGTTTTGCCATTCAACGTTTCTCAAAAGTGGACCCATTTTTCAAGTCCTTGCTGATGTCTTTCGACATTTGCTTAAACTAGAAGGGATTTTGGCACAGATACTTGTCTTGTTACTTGCACAGAAACCAAATAACCTTTGTGTGCAATAAATATGTTCCATTACAGAAGCAATACACAGCTCTAGAAATACACTGAAAGTGGCGTTATGGGACAGTGGTGTGTGCTGTGTATTGCAGTTGCCACAGAACAGCTGCTGATGGAAATTGTGCTACGTACTCCCTACACACCCAAATCAGCGAGTGCCCTGCAGCAGAGGCTCAGCTGTGGTGGCCCTAGGCCACCGTCTACAACTCTTGGTGCTGGGAGTAAATGCAGTTACACTGGCTGTGTGCAACGGGAAGGAGAGTGGGCCAGTGGAGTGGCTGAAAATCAGGGAATCTAAGTTTCTGCTTGAAAAATTATATCTCCTACTCTTACGACCTGCTTCAATACCCAAAGAAAGACTATAAATATATGGATGCATATATTATTGCTTTCAGTTTTTAATTGGAAAAATACTGACATTTGAAATCAAGGATGGCAAATAAGGACTATGGTGGGTTGGCCCAGGCTGGATGCCAGGTGCCCACCAGAGCTGCTCTATCACTCGCCTCCTCAGCTGGACAGGGGAGAGAAAATATAACAAAAGGCTCCTGGGTCGAGGTAAAGACAGGGAGAGATCACTCACCAATTACCATCATGGGCGAAACAGACTTGACTCAGGGAAATTAATCAAATTTATTGTCAATCAAATCAGAGTAGGGTAATAAGAAATAAAATCAAATTATAAAATACNTTTTTTTTTTTTTTCTCCCGTTCTTAACTATGTTATCCCAGAGGCGCTACCACTGCCACTAATGGGCTCAGCTTTGGCCGGTGGTAGGTCCATCTTGAAGCCGGCTGGCATTGGCTCTGACATAGGGGAAGTTTCTAGCAGCTTCTTACGGAAGTCCCCTGTACCACCCCCCTCCACTACCAAAACCTTGCTGTGCAAACCCAATACATATACATGAAATGAGAGAGAACTGAATGACTCCTTCAAGGCATATAATGCCACAAGCTTTGGCACACTGCCTTTGAAT
Source organism: Scopus umbretta (assembly GCA_013400535.1). Lineage (NCBI taxonomy): Eukaryota > Metazoa > Chordata > Aves > Pelecaniformes > Scopidae > Scopus > Scopus umbretta. Next base: position 1,773 of record VZTL01056019.1, on the reverse strand, counting down.
TGTTTCAACATGTTCTGACTATTTAGTGTCTCCAGACATCCTTAATAGAAGATTTTTTTTCTAACATACATCTTTCTTTCTATTACATTACAGAAGACCTGACCGATTAAGACATTTTTCTGTATTATAGCATGCGTTTGCCTTTGGTGAAGCCAATTTCTTTTCACCCAACAAGAATGCTTGTTCTGTCACATAGAAATCAAACCATTTCCAATTCTCTTACACCCTGTGTGAATCATTGGAATGGTAATGCTTGGAAAGCACTAATGCTGGAAGAGAGTTAGGAGTTATAGCAAACAGTAAATGAGCTATGGCATTCGAGTGTAGCAGCATGGCAAAAACACCTTAGTGTTGTTGAATTACATAAGCATCATGTCAAAGCGCAGGGAGGAGGGTGACAGCTGCTTTCTCCACGAGGAATTGAAAACTGAGCATTGTATTAGTACCCGGTACTGGTACCACGAGAGGTAGGTGATTGCAAGGCCATGCAGGGTGCATCAGGAAGTTTTCTGTCATTCTAAACAAACGCTCGATATTTAAATTCATGAAAGTAGCACTACATCCTCTTCCATAACTGTAATTAGAGCCAAACTCAGTTGTTCATGGACCATTTATCTGATACTGCTTGAGCAACTGAGAAGGTGAGATTTTCTTTCTTCTACCATTCTCCCTGTTTTTTTCCGCATACCTACATATGTTTTTCATTTGTTGCAAATATTTTGACATGTAAACCTCAGTCCCCAGCTGGTATAATTTTCAAACTATCTTCATCAGGGAGTATTTCAACTTCCAAGTGGAGCTTTATCATTCCTTATATTAATTGCAGTAATATTAATATTAATAACAATACAACTGAGAGGCTAGTAGGAAGACTTGAGATTTACTTTTTTTAACACTAACAGAATGTCTTGGAATGCCATGGAGATTTAGGCATCCCACTTCTAAAAACCCAAGTCTGTCCAAAGTGTGAGGAGAAGATATGAACAAGGAACATAATAAATTAGAAGGATGGGATGAAAGGGAGGAATTTAAGCAAAATAAAAAATGTATGTTATAACAGAAATCAGTACCTAACAGTGACATCTAGAACAGAGTGACCTCCTGAAAGAGCAATGTACCATGTCCGAGTGATTAAAACAGGCCTCATGTTTCCTAAAATTTGCTCTACTTAATTTTGTATTGATTTGTTGCAGTATTTTTTTCTTACAGTTTTCACTCGGTATGCCTAGTTTGCTCAATGCTGTGTTCTTCACAGTACTGTGTAAGTCTGTATTTACCCTACGTGGGAACATTAGACTACATGTGACATTTCATGGACAGTATATCCTCTCCACTCTACTCCTTTAAGCAGCGTTCCTCATTATTTTCTTTTCCCCCCACATCATTCCAAACTTCTTCAGCTGTTTTAGATATTGTATTTCAGACTGAAATAACAATTCCTTCTCAGATAAGCATACTCTTTATATTTTAAATCTTATCATTATCTCCTGCAATTACCTCAGCTGTAAGGAAGCAGATTTGAAGTCAGTGGATGTTTCACCACTTTGAAGATAGGTGCTGACTTAGGGGCACTGCTAACAAAGGTGGATAATTAGCTTTATTCCAGGAGCTGAAGCATTCCTCTGAGTCACAGTTTCACCTTGCATTCCTCCTTATTGCTATATGATGCTAATTTAGGGCTGCAATAACTCAAATACTTTAAGTTGTGGAATGTGGCTAACCACTTCTCTTTGGCTACTGTTTGGGGAAAGAAGGAAGGAAGGAGAGAAGGAA
>VZTL01056018.1:0-39986 GCA_013400535.1 Scopus umbretta | reverse complement strand
CCGAGGGGCGGCCCGGGCCCGGCAGCGGCGGCGCTGCCTCATCGCCTGCCCTGCCCGCCGCCCTGAGGCGCCCGGAGCCCGCCCGCCGCTGAGGGGAGCAGCTCTGCGGGGCGCGGCGAAATGGCCGCCGAACGGCTTTAGGGAACGCCGCTCCCGGCCCCGGCTTTTCCTGGCGCCCTGGTCTGCGGAGAAGGGGCCTGGGCGGCCGGGTGGGCTGCAGGCGCTGGGAGGGGAGGGCGAAAGCTGCCGCCGGAGCTGGGGGCTGAGTGCGCGGCGGTGGGGCCTGCCCGCCGGTCCGGAGGGGCCGGTCTGCTGGTGCTGGGCTCTGCGCAGTGAATTCCTGGCCGTATCTTCACGAAAATTGCAAATCGGTATAAGGATAATCTCTGCGCTTTGCGGCCTGGGGTAGTACTGTGGTAGTCCTCAGAGGTTATGCTAGGAGTAATTCTTCAGGATTTCAACATTTGTCCAACAAAGTCACCGAACCGCTGGCTAGCCAGCCTGGAAAAAGGGCAGTGAAAAAGGGCAGGATTGTGGCCTGAAGCTCGTAGGAGTTGTCAAGAGTGAAGAAATAGGTTCCTAATGGTCGCCCCCAAGGGACGTATTTCTTGTCAGGCAGCTGCCCAGATCCGTGCAGTTGTCCGTGCGTACTGTTATTTCTGTAATCAAGGCTTTGCCTTACTCTGCAGGCCGGCGCAGACATTTTAGGACCTTGAGGAGAGAGTCAGCTTTCAGTGGTTTCCTCACACATACAGCAAATAAGTGATTAGGGTCCAGCCAGTTGGAGATGGGAAAAGCAGTTAAGCGTTGCTGAGGCAGACTTGCTCCGGCAAGATAGTGCCATGACTCAGGGAAGTTAAGGAACTCGTCAGTTTTTCCTGCTAATACCTAGCACATGGTTAGAGAACAGGTCCACGATTCAATACACCAATGATAAAAAGGTCAGGGACAGGGAACTGGCAAATTGGGATGGATGATGGGGTGGACACACAGCGCTAGGTGGTTGTTGGGGAGTAGCAGCACGTTCCTGTGCCTGCAGTAACGCAGAACTCTTTACTGTTTGACGACCTAGCCACATCTGCCATGCGTGGTGGCAGCAGAGAAACAGGCTAACACCACTGCAGATTAACAAACTATGGAGAACAGGGGTTGGATGCTACAACAGCAGTGCTCCTGCTGAGAATTTGAGACTTAAAAAGCCTGTGTGAAGTGCTTTCACGTAGATTTTGGCTTTACATCGAATGCAGAGGTTTGGAAAAAGAAAGCGCCCGTTCCAGAGAGTTTGCTGAGGAAGCATTCAATCCTGCTACTCCATAATGTAATCAGTTCACAAAGGGATTTTGGGAACTGTCAGATTTTGAGAAGGGAGAAGTGTAGGCCTCACAGCTTCTACCTACGGCACAAAACTATGAGGATGGAAATATATGGGCCCTTCTGTTTAAGGAGCTCAGAAGCATTAGGGTTGCTTCTCCGGTGTTTTAGGAGGGCAGTATAAACAATACATAGTTCAAAACGTCTCTGACTATAAAGCTTTTCTTTGTGTTTCCTTTCATAGCCTAACAAGTGATGTCTTTTCTGCTTTCTTTTCTATTCAGAGGAGAGCTTCTCACCTCGAGTGGTTAAACCACTTTAAGCCTACGATGTGGTGTAATTGTAGGATTAAGGGTCAGAAATTTCTCTGTAAAAAGTGTCTTGGAAAAGAGGGAAAACTTTGCATCTGGGGGCTTTTATATGCTAAATAAAAAAAGCTGGAAAGATCTTCCTTTTTCTCTTATTTCATTATGTATTCCCTGTATTTCCTGGAACATTCCAACAGGCAGTTGCAGTATTATGCAATCAAAACTGAGATTATTCAATTAACTGAAAGACAGGATTTTTCTAGTCTGCTTAAAATTCTGTGTCTTGTTTGTTTCTTGTGCTGCCTTTATCTGAGGCCTGAGCAAACTATTGGGGGAAAAAACCAAACTGTTTAAAAAAAAAAATATGCAAAAGACGGATGCCTTCAGTTAAGGACAGGATAAACTCTCATAAACAGCATTTATCAAAAAAGGTTTGACACTTGGGCTGATAGTGTGAAAAGTATCAGGCGGAAAAAGAAAAAGAAGAAAGCCACCTTCTTTAAAAATACTCAGATGACCTAATTTGCAGAGTGAGCAAAGAAGCTATTGCCATTAGGAGCTGTAGATTCCTACCCAGAGTTGCTAACTTGCATGATTTGCATGTGTGTGTGAGCATTAATGTCACTTGCTTATCAGCTCCTGAAAAAAAGATGTCTCGTGATGACAGGTAACACTTTGAAAATGACCTGAATTTATTGTAGAGTCTAAGAAATAGGAAAGGAAATAAAAATAACCCTAACCAACTTATTTTATTGTTTAATTCTTTTTGAGCCAGATTGTCATTTTCGGGAAGGGACAGACTGATTAATTTTAAATGCTTGTGCCAGAAAATCAGACTAGCTAACCTCCTTTTATTATAGCAGGAAGTTGTTTTGTATTTCTAACTTGTCTCATGTGGCAGTCAAGGTCCTAAAACTGAGGTGGTTACCTGGAAGTTTTTTGTGTCATGCCTTTATGTAAGAATGTGGTTCTTTCACATTCATTCTTAATTGTCGTCCTGAGGTCAAAATAAGGGGAATGGGATGGGAGGAGAACAGAAAAGGGGTTATATGATGAGAAACGGCTGAACAGTTCTTCTGCTCAGTTCATATCAGAGCCAAATCCAGCCCCAAAATGCAATAAGAAAGTTAAAACTACTTTTCACATATAGGAAATCTCACAGAAACGCAGTGGCAAAGGAGACAAACATTGTGAAAATGCATTCAAAGGTGACAGCAACAATCAATGTTTTATGCTTTCAATACAATTCTTTTGACTATACTAGTGCAAAAGAATGAGAAAAAAAACTAATGCTGTGGTAAGAGCAGACAACTCTGAGCATAGTCTGTTTTGTACCAAAGCAGACTTACTTTCTAATGGATGTTAGGATGAAGAAGGATAAAACCAGTTACTTCAGGATAGGCTGAAGCCTCAGAGTGAGATCTGGATAGTCTCCAAAAGTATTGCCCCAGACAGTTCTCTGCCTCGCTCACCCGCCTGCCAGGCATCCCTGGGTTTGATTTGGCAACTCCCACAGTTTGATTGTTTACCTTTGCATCCACCCCCTCTTACCCAACATGTCAAAAGTCATGGCGCTTGTTCTTTAAAAAAGCTGTGAGGGCTGCAAAGTACATCCAGAAAGACTTTCATTGTTATTGATGAGCTAACAGGTATGCCTCTGATGGCACCGGGCCCCAGAAGCTGCAATTTGTTAGGAGAAACTGACCCCAAATCAGCAAACTAGGGAAGAACGTTAGGCTTTGCTTCACCCATTAAGTGGGACAGGATAGAACATTGCCTCCAGTAAAGGAGGAGGAAGAGAAAACTTAGATTAGCTTCATAAACGTTGGTCAGAACAAAGATTTTGAGAAAGCCTGTTTGCAGGAGCACACCGCAGTATTACACTTTAATTTTTCAAACACTTACTTGGAACCTTTCCTGCTTACAGATGCCCCACTGAACAAAGCAGGATTGGGTAAATGAATGACATTGCTCTAGCACACCTTATCTACCATGGTGGAGAACACAACTTTGTAATGGGGTAACAGTGACACATTTAAATACATGCTATTGGTCAACTCTCCCTTTGATCAGAAGATGACTGAACTTTGATGTAAGGCTTGAGATTGACCTCACTGTACATGCTTTGAAATAGCCCTTATAGCTAAGCTGTCTTAATGTAATACTAGACAGCATGAGCTAACATTTGTTTTGTCATAAAGTGCTTCCTGAGTGTAGCTATCCCCTGATCTGTTTAGCTGTCTCATGTGCCACATCCATTTTAGACATGTTATGGAAATCACAAGTCAGTGAAGCAGCCAGCTGTTGGAGAGTCACTGCATAAGTAGCTGTCCTGGGTTAAGATGGTATTTGCTCTCTGGCCTTCTCGTCAGGGTTCCTGGTCCAGTGCCTGAACTAGCAGAACAGGGGCTTGGGGTGTTCCTCATCCACTTCAGTGCAAAGCCAGACAGATTAATCAAATCACTTCCAAGAGCAGTTTTAACTACAATGAACTGATTGTCTATAAAGCAAATGAAGGGTACTTTCATTGTAGGTTTTTCTGGCAGGGAGGAAAAGCTGGTTGTGTCCAACAGAGTAGCAATAAAATAGACCTCTGAAGTGCTTTTCTTACCCCTGTCTCCAGATTGCCATTCAGTTGCCTACCATGCAGGAGTTTTGTATTGACCACAGTGTATCTGTCACTCCAAAGATGGCAACAACCAGCTCAGACTATCTCTGAACTTCAACTTCTGTTACTATGCCAGTGACACAAATTTGTACATACTTGAGTGCATTTTCCATTGGCTGCTATTCCTGTTGCTCTTTTAGCTTACTTTCTTTAGCTACATCACCTTGCCTTCGCACAGAAATCTTCCAACACTTCTTGTTGACCTCTTGGGGATCCTGTAGAGGAAAGATGTCTTGTTAACAGTTTGGAGAATTTTGTGTCACACTTGGTTCCACTGAGAACAGTGCCATAGTGCTTGATAAATGTGGGCTCCAGGTTGTCCTGACTCTTTGATGTTAAGAGATAATTCAGAGCAAAGAAATAATTTTCTAAGTAGTCCTCTCTCTCACATAATAACCATTCCTAATACTTCTACAGCATATTGTGGCGCTCTCTGCAATAAACAACAGCCTAATTCACTATCCCAGCCTGCTTGTGAGTAGCGTATTACCACATTTTTCAGATAAGGTATCCTAGTTTCAGCTGGGATAGAGTTAATTTTCTTCCTAGTAGCTGCTATAGTGCTGTGGTTTGGATTTAGCATGAGAATAACATTGATAACACACTGATGTTGCAGTTGTTGCTGAGCAGTGTTTACACTAGTCAAGGACTTTTTAGCTTCCCATGCTCTGCCAGGGGCACAAGGAGCTGGGAGGGGGCACAGCCAGGACAGCTGACCCACCCTGCCCACAGGGCTATTCCATGCCATAGGGCGTCACACTCAGTATAGAAACTGGGGGGAGCTGGCTGGGGGGCAGCGATCGCTGCTCGGTGCCTGGCTGGGCATCGGTCAGTGGGCGGTGAGCAGGTGAGCGATTGCATTGTGCATCAGTTATTTTGTATTATTATTATTATTATTATTATTATTATTATTATTATTATTATTATTTCCCTTCCTTTTCTGTCCTATTAAACTGCCTTTGTCTCAACCCACAAATTTAACTTTTTTCTTTCCCCCTGATCCTCTCCCCTATCCCACAGGGGAGGGGAGAGTGAGCAAATAGCTTTGTGATGTTTAGCTTCCTGCTGGGTTACACCACAACATAAGGTGACTGAGAAAGAAGAATTAATTCATTGCCTAAAGTGAAATACAAACATAAGCAATGGAGCTGTGATTAACTGCCTTGTCATTTCCTCTTCCTCCTAATTCTTTTTGGTGAATAATTTTTGGTTAACAGCTTCTGGCTACATAGGACTTCCCCCCCTTTTTTCCCAACTGCTAGATTTCCCTTTAAGACTATGAAAACTACATTTCCAATATTTTCTATAGAAATAACTCATTGTAGCAATTCCACCTTTTTAACTGCATAGGGAGTTGCAGACACCGACACAGGCAGAGGTAGGCAGGGAGATGGGTGAGTTTGAGGGCTGCAGGTAGGAGGATGTCAGAAAGACAATCTTGCCATTGCAATTTAATCCTCACAGCCCCTCAGATAATTCCCCCAGCCTAAGCGAGGACATCCCTGGCAGAACAAGATTGCATAGCTGGTTATATGCCGTCTCTGCAAGAATCTTCCTTCACAGGGTGCTCTCTCAACCAAGCAAATCTTGCTCTTGCATTGTCCTGCAGAGACAGGATGAGAGTGAACAGATCCTGTGAAGCCTATGGTACGGTAGGCCCAAGGTTGGCATGAAACCAGCTTTTCTGCAGACCATAATTCCAGCAAGTGGGGTGTTTGGAGATAAAAACAGATAAATAAGAATTATGCACTTCAGGTTTGGGTAATATAGTCTTCATGCATGTCTTAATATCCAGTTTCAAACGCTGAGTGGTGTTTGATGTTGATGTGTGCACACAGTTCATAATGTGAAGCAGGCTTAAGAAGTGGTACCTTCAATGTGCTTTTACTTAGAACATTCCTGATTCCAGTATGTGTCCTTCTTTCTATGTAATCCAGATCAGACAAAAGGTTGTCCCAGCTCAGGGTCATGGCCTAATGGTGGCCAGCTGCAGATATGTAAGGAAGGCTATAGGAACAGGACAAACAGGTGATATTCCTGGTCTCCAACCATTTACAGCTGACAGAATTTCTAAGACAAACAGAATAATGGAAGTGGGGGAGAAATAGGGTAAAGTTAGGGACAAACAGAATGGTTTGAAGCCCCGTGCCTCCTGTTTTGAGAGGTACATGAGAGACACAGGTTATTTCCTTATGATATATAATACATAGACTGTCTGTCCTGGTTTCAGTTGTTTACACTTTTCAGCTTCCCATGCTCTGCCAGGTGCACAAGAATCTGGGAGGGAATGCAGGCAGGACAGCTGATCCCAATTAGCCATCAGGGCTATTCCATACCACCTGATGTCAAGCTCAGTATAGAAACTGGGGGAGTTGGCTAGGGAGGGAGTGATTGCTGCTTGGGGGCAGGCTGGGCATTGGGGGGTGAGCAATTGCGTTGTGTATCACTTGTATCACTTGTTTTGTATTTTCTGTTGTTATTATTGTTATTTTCTCTTTCTCTGCTGCCCTATTAAACTGTCTTTATCTCAACCCACGGGTTTTAGGGTTTGGTTGTTCCCCCCTCCCGCCCCCCCCCGATTCTGTCCCCCATTCCACTGGGGTAGGGGGAGGGTGAGCGAGTGGCTGTGTGGTGCTTGGTTGCCGATCAGGGTTAAACCACGACACTGTCTCAATTATTCTTAACACACAGGAGCTTCGTGTGCTTCTCCTTCTGCATAACATCTCTTGGCCATGTGAGCTGTTGGATAGTTTTAATGGAAACAACATTGATAAGGTACCTTCGCATGCTGTAGTGAATGATTTTTTTCCCCTATTTGATATGTGCATATATTTTTCTGTCTCTGAAATGTGGATATATTTGCCCACTGTGCTTCATTATCTCCCTATTGGGGCTGTTCATAATTAGACTTAGCATAATTTCTTAGCATTAGAAATAAAAATCCATATTTATCCCCCATTGCCCATGTTTGGTGACTATTGTTTGTAATTAGAAAGGAACAGTAAATTGAAGGAGGAAGAGGCCTAACTTAACTCCTGTGGAAAAGCAGACCTTTGTGTGATGTGCTGTTCATACAAGCACATGCACACACATATATGAAACAAAAATATTTTCCTTTTCTTGAAGGTCTCCTAAGTATTTGGAGCTGAGTTTCAGCTTGTAAGCACAGCTTCAAAGGAGTTAAAAAGTGGTGACGCACAGACTCTTCAAGTATCTCATTCTTTTTCACTCTGAACAGTATGAACATAAGCGTGCTCACTGTAAGCTTGTTCCACACTGATTTATATGTGTGTCTATATATGTGTGCATATATTTCCCAGTTTATATGCCTTATATTACAGACCTTTGTATTCCCAAAGTTTGTCAGCTTCTAGTTGGAGTGATCACATTTCTGCCCTCTCCTTTTACCTAAGAGCTGTGTGATTTGTCTGGTATTTAAAACAAGAACTGCTCCATTTATAAAATAAGCAGAGCCTGGTGGAGGCACCAGATTCAGAGACACATTGCTAATGTTTGCCCTGAAGCTGTGGAGTGTGTCCATTCCCACATGCTCAGCTGCATCAGAGAAGCAGTAAACGAACCTCACAAGACTGCAGAGCTTTAGTCTCTGTCCTGCACATCTCTGGGAGAAAGATTTCTCAAAAGAACAGCAAGTCTTGCTCATGTCTACTACTGTAAAGTCTCTCTGAGCCTTCTGATTTATAAACCAGCCTGAGATCTGATTAGAAAGTCTGTGCTATCACAGAATCATAGAATCGTTAAGGTTGGAAAAGACCTCTGAGATCATCTAGTCCAACCGTCAACCCAATGAAATGGCCTGTCCTTTGCTGCTATCTCCAAGAGCTTTCAGTAGTCCAGCAGGGCAGTGTAATGCTTTGTGCTATGGCCTGTGTCATCTGTAGCTGGCAAAAAGCACATTAAGGGCCCTTCTGGCCCTCTCCAGCCATCGTTTTGAAATTAAGCATTTTGACATCTCTAGCCAGCGCACCCTGCAGTTGCTGTGGTTGCACATGGAGTAGTTTTGCTTTGGAGCCTTGCTGCTTTGCAGAGCAAACCATGAGCTTAGAAACAGGGCCTAGGGAAGAGACAATAATTGATGCTTGCCCAGGCCACAGAGAGATTAAGACCCTGTAGACTTGGTGTGGAACAGGAATACAGTGCTCAGTAGGGGGAAGTCTGCTGGGCCTGTGATTTCTCTTTATGGCCTAGAATCCTGGAGAAGAAAATGAATAATCCTTCCAAGAGGAGCTGTGCTGAGCTGTGATGTTTTTGGTGTCTCTTATGCCCACCATAGTAGTGTAGGTCCAGCAGGCAGATTCTGAAGGAGATTGAGATCCCGTACTAGTCATACAGGATCAGCAAAGAAGATACTGTGCAGCAAGTCAATGAGACAGACAACAGATTTGGCCCTAAGGCCTTTCCTGAACTATAACATTGACACTAGTGTAGGCATTGACTCTGTGGACATCTCTGGGGAGATGTCAGTACAGGACAAGACAAGCAGTATGGTCTGAGCTGTTGCCACAGGAACATATTTGGGGCCTGAATCTTTCTTCCCTTTTCCTTTGAGGATTCAGTAGCATTCCTGAAGCTTTGTGAAAGGATCTGATGAATGGAACAAAGAACTTTTTCCCTTTGTGGAAAGTTTTTTATTCCCAGTCCCTCTTACTTCCTATCATTTTTACAAGTTACAGGATGATGGAGCTTTTGTACTACAGGCAGCCTGTGTGGTTTTCAGAGGAATGCTGAGAAGCTGCTTTCCTGTCTGTCCTGGCATCTGAAGAGGGGTGCCTTGACATTTTAAGCAGGAACACTTTCACACAGGACTCCCTGGCAATTTGGATTTTCTTTAAAAAAATCTGATTTTGAGGGAGCACACATGGCATCCTTCACTCAGGAAGGTGCCCTTCACTCAGGCACAGCAAGCATGAGCACTCGTGACACTGAAGCATTACAGCTTCACATGAAGGGTGATTTCTAAAGCCTGAAGAGTTGTTTTAAATTATGTTCACTGATTGGGAAATAGTGACACATAGGCAAATAAATAACCAAATTTCTTTTTCAAAGAGAAGAGTGTAACAGTGCTGTAGTATTTATATTGATCAGTATTCAACTGTCTCCACCTGTTCCAGGGAGAAGAGAGGTTCAGATATCACCAGCTTACACACAGGCAGAGAGGAGGAACAATGGCTTGCTTGGGTTCCTCACCTCACTTTATGCTTTCTATATGTTACCTGGTGTTGGAGGTTAAAAGAGTATGAAGTCCATGTACCACACATATATGTGTCAATGGCAGCATGTATGCACACAGACTTGCTCCTGGAAGAGAGAACCATGAGTATGAAGGAAATAGTCTACGGAAAAGTTTAATTTCTTGGTATACTTTCAGGTGACACTGCCTTTTAAAGCAGATGTAAAATGAAGTGTTTGGTGACATATAAAAATGAGCCTGTTCTCAAATTTGCTTATTAACACTTTCTTATGAGAGGACATTTTCTGGTTAAAATATGCAGATTAATGGCAAGTTTGTGGCAGTTTAATTTGAAATGTGCTTACTCGGTAGTGTTTGTACAGCGGAGATGGGCAAAGCATGCTGAGAGTTAGGACTCTGAAGAAAATCTCTTTTTCTTTAGCTCAGTCTTCAAAAAAGTTAACATACCAGAGAGCTGCATGCAGCCTGCATCCACAGCGATGCCAAGTGCCCATAAATGATTTTGAATTCAAAGAATAAGACCTTGAGAATGGACAGAATGAAAGAAGTCTTTGCTGCGCCATCCATCTGTTGCCTGTGACCCTGCCATGGGGTTGTTTGTGCCCCCATTTCACCTTCCCAGGTGTGGCTGCAGTACTGTCCCATCTCCTGCTTTCCGTGGAGGTACACAGCTGTACAGGAGGAAGAGGAATATCGCAGAACGTGTTGGATGGGACAGAGGAGGTTGTGGTTTTATTGTTTGTGTAGGAATATTATTCTGGTTTGGGAAAGGCCTTTTTAAGATGTTTTTGGCCCAAATTACTTTCAAGCAATTCTTACTTTGCTGGATCCAAGTGCTGTTGAAATCGGTGAGATTTTTTCTGTCTCTTGGTTCAGAAACATTCATGTCAGGTACGTCTACATCCCTTTACCAGTAGATTTCTCTTCAGGTCTGATGTTGTTCATCATCCTGGCATTTTTAAAGAGTAAGAAAGGTAAAAATATGTTGTTCTATAAAGAGAAACCACCATCCTCATCTAGGCCAAGACCTTAGATTTTGTAGAAAATTATGCTGTCAATGCCCTTATTAACAGAAATACTTTGAGTTATTTCATACAGAATTTTTTTTTTATTTGCAAGAATAACACGGTTAAGCCCTTTAAACTCAGCATATGCATCTGTGCTATTGCTGTAGATCAGGGCTGGATTACGAGGAGAAGGGGAAAGCCATCTCCACACTCCTGGGAGCAGCCTCTTCTCTCATGTGGCATCAATGTCTCCTGCAGCTGCAGCTAAAGAACCATAAAACCAAACCAAAAATGACTCTATGCTGGAATTGAATTGACAAATCTGTCAATAATCTAAGGTGCTAGTAACACGGGAAAGGATATATTTTGGGTGCTTTCAAATTCTATATTGCTGTGTCCTTTTCAGTTGATGTTTGCTAGATGCCAAGGGCCACCTTGCTGAAGCTTTCCCCTCCACTCCCAGAGGCCATTTTCTAAGTGGGCTTGTCTTTGCCTGAAGGAGAGTACCCTGACACAGGCACTCATGATCCAGTTGTACAAACCAGATCTTTCTTTAGTTTAACGCTAACATCTCTCCACAGGAAGACTGAAGTGAAGTAGGATACACAGTTTCTGCAGGTGAAACACCGGGGTCTGGCAAGGCAGACAGGCAGGTGTCATGGCTGCTGCTGGGAGGAAGGGAGGAGCGGCAGGCTCTGAGGGCCAGCCTCTCAGGGAGGTGGCTCTTGGTGTGGCTGCCGAAATGAAACCGCTGTTTGGTAGGTAATACAGATTCTCTTGCTGCACATGGGGAAACTAGGGTGGGACAGAGGTGTGAATCTTGAGAGTTCACAGGTCTGTGTGGTTGCAGGCATGAGTCTGCGCACAGGGAGCTATGTGTACACCTGCATTGCCCTCAGCTCATATCTCAGCAGCTACAACTTGTTCCCCACCTTACTGCACCCTGTGTGAAGTGTTTCACAATTACCTTTTAAATGTAACAACTGATGCTGGTAGCTCTTAGTATAATGTTTATTATATCTTATTTAAGTGAGATTGCTACAAGGGGAAGAACTTCCATGTTATTAGCTAAAATTGCTTACAAACACAAACATACACCTACCCTTTCCTTTAGTCTCTGTGATTTACCATTTTCAAGTGCCCCAGCGCTGCTCAGTGAGCAGGAAGAGCAGTTGGGATATGGAGCTTGGCATTTGTTCTGGCTGTTTCCCACCAGTACCCTTCTTAGAGATTATGCTGGCTTAGACTAGGAAGATTGATACCATATTATAGCAGAGGGCTTCTTTGAAGGAGCCTGGCCAATTTGTCTGCTTGCCATTGGCCATATGTCATCCCTTGAAGGCCCTGGGAAGTAGGGCATGGAGGATTCTGGTGGGCGGCTGGTGTCCTGCCAAACCACACTGTGGGGTAGATGTGGCAGGGCCTGTGCTGAGCATCTGGACAAGCTCAGCTTTCCCTCTAACTGTCCCAAATCTCACCATGACATAAACATGTGCTTCTGAGCTTGGACTCGTAACCAGGCAGCTTGACTGCAAGATGAATTTGGGGTTAAAACTGAACGGGCTGACTTAGAGTGAGCCAACAGCAGTACACAGGTCCATACCAAACCTCCCAGCTCATGGTCTCTTGTGCTAATTGCTGCAGACATAGCACACCCAGTAAGGGGAAAAGTACCTTGTGTTACTCTCTCCGTTATTGTACTCATGGCAGCAAGATCTCCTACAAAGAGACACCAACTTCCTATGTTTGGGCAATGGGATGCAGTCAAATATATGTATACAATCTCTAACTGCTGACATCCTCATGGGTGAATCTGCATTCTCAACTGGCAGAGCCAGTATTAAACCCATGGGTTCAAGGCATTAGGATGAAGGTCCCTCCTTCCTATCCATGTACATAATTGCTTGCACTTCTGTCTAGCTTATTTCAATCCTCAACAACTTGAGCTCCAGGTAATTGTCTAAAACTGGCATATACAAATACATTTAAAATTTCTTTATAGTCATTTTCAGATTGGAAAAACAAAAAGGCTGGGGGCAAATGGCCACTCTTGACGTCCAAGCTTTGTTGCATCTTTAGAGCCAAGGTAGTTGTGATGGGGAAAGAAAGAAGAAAATTCATACAAGGTGGGAGACATTTAGGGAAAGCACTTTCTGCAGTGACATTTGAGCTTTAAACTTTAAAATGGACACTTTATGGACACATTTTAAATAAGGACACATTTTAAAATGACACTTTAAAATGGAACCGAGGGGAAAAAAGGGTATTTTTCCTCAGTGTTTGGGTTGCCTTATGCCAGTTCTTGCAAAAGGTGATACTAATGAGGAGGACATGTTCTTCCATTGACTCTGTGATGAGTGTACTCTGGGTTAATGGAAGATGTGAGGACAATTTGGTCTAATAGCTGCCACCTTTGGCACGGGGCTTTCTTTAATTTAAAATTTAAGGTGTTCAGAGCCTTGTTAGCTGGAGTACTTTCCAGGTTTTCATGGGAACAGATCTCCCAGCTACCTACTGCATGCTCCTTCATTAATCAGTCAGAATACTCCATGTTCATATGAACATGCACCAGTATCCTGTTTCTACAGTGCTCCCTATAGCTATGCAATTGGTAAAGTCTGAAGGGGTGTACCTTCATGTGTGAAGAAATTAGAAGATGTGGGCATGGTTCAAGTGTCTATGCCTCCCTCATACTTTCTAAGGAAGACAGCATGAACTTTGGAGATCTTAGCACTTCTTATGCAGAGTTGGCTGTTACACATCAGGAGTTTGATTGCATTGGTGGACCCTTCAGAAACAGTCTATTCCCAGAAGCATCGATTGAGAACGTCTGAGACATTTCCATCATAATCTCTTTGCGACAGTGGTTCTTGACCTTATTTTAACAGGCTTTGCTAATGCCACCTTCTCAGCCCTGGCCTCTGGGTCCACTTGTTCTCTCTGCTGTTGTGCCAATAGTTGAGGCTGGAAGGGACCTCTTGAGAACATCTGGTCAAGCCACTCTACTCAAGCAGGGTCACCAGATCAGCAGGTCTCCGAGGATGCAGAGTCCATAAGCTCCCTGGGCAACCCATTCCAGTTTTCAGCCACCTTCACATCTCCCTTATTATTGCTGCTTTTCCCCCCTTGTCTCAGCTATTGCATCCTTCAACCACTTCCTTATGCTGGCCTGTGCACTCTGTCCATCATTAACACTTGCACACCTCTCTCCTGAGGCCCACCTCATAGAAGCAGTGAGCCAAACCAGAACATTTTGGTAATACCACACAGGACAATAATCCTAGAAAGCTTTTCTTCTTGGCACAACTTGAATGTATGCTTGGACCTGTCAAGAAACCATAACTTGTTGCTTTGCTTATCAACTGAGAGTAACTTCTGTGCTTTTTTGGCCACAGGCAATCTTCTCAAATTCTTAAATTCTTCTTGTAAAACTTCGTACTTTTCAGCACTGTGTTTTAAGAAGTCTAGAGCATTCTTTTGTTTTCTTTCGTGGGCATTGTTACAGCAACATTGCTATCAGCAAGGAAAGAGGCTAAAATCAACCCAGCCTGATTACTTTTTAATCTAGAATTTACTGAAGACTTTGTACACTCATGTTAAGTGCCCAGTGAGAGCTAACATTTCTGATGGGAGGAACAGGGAATTTCCTGAAGATACAGGCACAAAACACTACTCATTACTGCGCTGAAGTCACAAAGTTATGTCCCATACCCCAGAGTTAGTAGATCTCAAATACTTCTTTGTGGCAGGATTAAGTGAACAAATAGAGAGTTGAGTGATAGGAAGAGTACCCATACCAAAATCCATTACTCGGGCAGACCCGTTCGAACTGGGTCTGCCCAAGATAACAGGCTAAAAAGTCCCTCGTTTGGTTTCAGGTGCTATGGTGATATGGTACCCCACATAAGGTTCTGGTGTAGTGCTGTTTCCGCTGTGGTGTTGTGGTGGTACACACTATGTGAAATCCCAGCCCACCAAAGTCAGTGGGAATCTTGCCATTCATTCTATGACTATGTCAGTGACTTCTGTTATCGCAGGTGATGCAATATCTGTGGTACAATGATACAAACGTCACAATGTAGGTGCTTGACCCTGTGGCAAAAAAGCAAACAAACAGTAACAGTAGCAGCCAGCCAAGGCAAATAAAGAATTGGAGGAAGATAAGTTTCTCAGGATTTTTTTTTAACTTTTACAAAGTGTTCTGGATACACACAAAATTCTGTTCTTCTTGTTATTTAGCTCTGAAGAAGAATTGGTCAACATTTCCTAAGTAGTGAGAAACATTTTGGCTACAGCAGAAGTCCAAAGTAAATGCTCCTTTCATAGCAAGATTAGAAATCAGTGCTTCTTTTCTCAGTGCTGTGGAAATATGAATTTCATAAAGAACTGCTTTAATGTTACTCTGTGATGTCTAGGTTGGGTTGCCTGTCAGCTATGTCCATAGGCCTACTGTTCCCTATGGGCTGAGCCCTCTGAAAGCCAAGGGGCCAGCCAAAAGCAATCACTTCAGATGTGTTTTTAGACTTTCTGAATATGGCTCTGACTCTGCAGCACAAACTCCCAACAGCTGTATTTAAATAATGTTGAAGGACTCTCTTGGTAAAAAGCAGTGCCATTGCTTCCAGTTCTGAGGGTGTGATGGATATGAACTGAACTGAACATTTTCCCCCACCCTTTCATGACAAGCAGCAGTGACAGCGCATGCTGAATCCATTCAGGCAGTGGCAATGTTCCCAGTGAAGCGCATGCTCCCCTGAGTTACAGGAGCGGAGCTGGCTAGGCCAG
Source organism: Scopus umbretta (assembly GCA_013400535.1). Classification (NCBI taxonomy): domain Eukaryota; kingdom Metazoa; phylum Chordata; class Aves; order Pelecaniformes; family Scopidae; genus Scopus; species Scopus umbretta. The sequence goes on along the minus strand of VZTL01056018.1, from coordinate 24,695 downwards.
ACAGCATTTTGCCCAAGGCCTTTCCATGCTCCCAATTCTAGTTGGAGGGAGCCAGTTACTTACAGAAAAGCAATGTGAGTTCTCCTACATCAGTCTCTTCCCTGCAAGCCACTGGCTTTTCAAGAAATGTTTTGGCAGTGCCATTTCCTGCAAGTGGTAATATAGTTGGGAGTCTCTCTTGGAAGAGTCTAGATATCCTGTAGCTTTGTTGGAGAGTCCTCTGTACCATGGAAAAAAAAAGGGAAACGTGTTAGGCTGAATTCAACAGCCTATGAATTAAGCACAGACCCACCACTCAAGCCTGTTTTATGAATATTTACAGTTTTCATTAACTTGAACAAGAAATTTGCAGATCTAACTGTGTGTTCTGCCATTTGTCCTAGTACCAAAACCATTCATGGAATAAATCTGGTAAAATCGAAAGTGTTAAAAGACAAAGCAGTTTCCCAGTACCTAGTGTGAAATCAGTAGACTGAGAACAGATAGCAGAGTGTTTTTTCTTGTTAAGTGACCTGCCTCTGGTTTTCTCCTCAGAACTCCTCCTACAGTTGTAAAACTGGAATAGGTTACACACATTTCCACCTGAGTATTTTGGTACTGCATTTTCACTCCAGCGTGTGGTAAATATGCCCCACTGTACACTGAATTTAGTGCCCATATGTCTCTTGTGTGCCAGAATCTGGAAGACGAGACCCAACGAAGACAGCAAATTGTGCAGCTAAAGCTGTTATTCACACATTTGACACTAAGGGGAGCTTTTGTAACAGAGAAGAGAAACATGGCCTACATCTTTTATGGACACTGGACAGGAAAAGATGGTGCAAGGCTGCTTGTAGTGTTAGGATTGTCTTATGGATTTATTTTGCAAAAGCTAAGTGTATTTATCTCGTTTGTTTAAAAAGAGCTCTTTTTATGCAGGCAGCTACAGCTCATACAGCTAGTGAAATAATCACACGTGCCTGTGTGCTACTGAGCTCCTGCTTGTCTGGCTGAAGACAAAAGCTTTCTTTTTGCCTTTCTAATCTTTTAGGTTTCAGCCACAGTTCTACTGGCTACAAATCAGTTCATTCCCTATGACCCCTTGGTTTGTGCCTAGTCTAAAAAACGGGGTACGTACTTTATCTGAAGGCAAGATCCTCTGTTGTAAGATGATCTCATATGTATTGCCCCTGTTATTATTAACAAAGGTAACAAAATATTATAATTTTATTCATCCATTTCTGTTTTATTACAGGCAGGATAAAGGCAGAAGGAACATTAAGACTAGCTTAAATTTTTTTGGATTGCAAAATAGTTGCCAGGGAGAAGCAAGGGCTGGTTGTTCCCTAAGGGAAGGCGAGCCAGGAGCAGAGGATGACCCCAGCCTGGGCAGTGTCCTCACTGACGGATGGCCATGTCCCGTCTGAACATGGTGGCAAGAGCTGGATGGTGGTAACAGGGTCCATCAACAGTCCCAGACTGGGCGAGCGATGAACCAGATCCAGGATCCAAACAGGGTCATATCTTTGCACTCTCTAGCATCTGAAAAAGTTTGTCTCTTGGTATGATAGATCATTTGTTGGTTGCTCACTTGCTATATGTTTGCATGATGGACTGGCTTGAGCTTGAGGTGAAAAGAAAAAACAACCTTTTGTTGTGCTGGCTGCATTTTTTGTCCAAATGTGATAAACAGCTGAGTATGAATTTTGGCTGCAAACTTATACAATTTCTGTTATCTTTTATATTGCAGTACTCCAGTTAGCCCAGTAGTACTCTCTTCTGACTGTCCAGGTTGTTTAGTGTAAGGATATCACCATCTTTGGTATCACCAAAGATTTTTATCTTTGAAAGACAAGTCTAGAGCCTGTAATCAAGAAGATATGATGGTTTCTTTTTTAGTTAGTAGTGTCTTCATCACAGATAGGTCTCTGCCATTTTCCTGTGGGTCTTACAATCCTCACATTTTGTCAGGTGGAACTGTGTGATCTGACAGGTATTGTGCTAGCAGGTAGGGAGATAATGGTGTCTGCATGAAAACCTGGTTAGTTCTTCTGGCAAATAAGAATTTCATATTTGAATAAAGTTGCTTGTGTCCTGGTGGTGCAACTCAGCCAGACCTGATACAAAAATAGTAATGACTTTAGGATACTTAGTAAATGATGAAAGCCACTCTGTTATGGTATGACACTGGTAAACTTTATCCAGAAGGAAATAACTGGGAGTGACTGACTGGATTTTGGATTCAGCAATGTGCTAAAGTAGATTCAAATTTCAAAATAATTGCAGTAGTGCTAGCAGATTCATACGTACAGCAGTTATAAAATAGAGATGATAAGAACCAGTACTTTGTTACCTGGAGACTGTACCGAGCACTGCAAACATGCATAGATTGAAACTCGTTAGCTTTCATTCCAATGATTGCACCAAGAGAATAGCAAATAATTGGTGGTAGGGAAAACATCTTCCAAAGATCATATTTAAAGAAAAGAAGAGGGGGGACACTCGTGCCTATACCTAATCATGGTTTCTCAAAGGACTTTTTTTAAATTAAACTGTGATTAGTTTAAAGTACCTACTTCTGACACCTGTTTCCATGAGAACAGGAGCAGCAGCTAGAAATCACGTCATTGGAGTTCTTGTTGGTTGTGCAGATGCAGGAAACTGCAGATATTGCATATAGAAGCGTTAGGACCAGTCAGCAAAGTGTTGTCAGAAGAAGAGGAAGGTTTTATGGTGTTTTAAAATCCCTTAATATTCTTATAGGAACTCCTTACAGCTAATATTACTGTTATTTTTTAACAAAAATTACTTTAAAATGTAATTTTCAGTTTAAAGCTAAAATGATTAGTAAGACGTACATTTTGCTTTGGAAAACTGCACCTCTCAAGCACCTAATAACATGAGGCTTGAAAAAGAGAAACTAAGTGTAACCACATTCATGTATTATTCTGTGCCTGCAAAACTGCCTGATAAGCACTTGTTTGCCTTATATGACATCCTTTCCTTAATGGTATTCCATTGCATCTAATTTTAATACGTGCTAGCAAAACATCTTTTTATGTGTTGCTGAATCATATATTTACTTGGAGTGAGTTACAAATAACAGACTTATTTTCTTATGTGATTTTCTTAAATATTTTCTTTGACCAGAAGTTGTTTGCAATGGAAAATTCAGGCATGAATTCCTACTTTGTTAGGCAATACTGTAAAATCTGGAAAGGAACATAACTAGCGTGATGGAGTATTGTACTTCTGGGGACGTTGTTCAGATGTCTTTCATGTAAAAAGGAGGTGTGGCCAATGTGACCACAGTAATTAAAAAAACCCAAACAACTATTCTTTCAGTCATGGGCAGAGAAAAACATAACCCTAAGGTGCAGGCAGAACCTCAGTGACTGCAACTGCACGTACAGGTGCTGCATCAAAGCATCAAAACTCACCTGATCTCAGCTTTGATTATGAACTGCAAAATCTCTGAATATTTGCAAAATTGCAGATCTGAGCAGCCCTGAACTAAGTATGACAGCTTCCTACTTCTTCCAGAAATTCACTCTTTCTCCTAAGAAATGCAGACCATTCCTTCATCGAGAAAGTGTATTAAAAAACATAATTTATGATTCATAACACCTATGAATTCATACATAGTTTAGAACAAAATTCTACTTGGAACAATGTCTTGTTTCTGATACTGGTCAATAATTGATGTCCAGGGAAAAGCATATGGAAAGCCTCATGTATGGAATGATCCTTCCTTCATATAACTACTCCTGGCAACAAGTAATCTAAGGTTAGTTTTGGTGTGAAGGTATAAACCCCTTTTTCCTGTATCTAGATACATGGACTTAATTGTGCAATCTGTCTTCTTTAAGGTATTTCTTCAATGAGCTGTTGCATGCCACATTCAACAGTATTTAGTTAATTGTGCTGAGCCTATCTAAAGGCAATTTTTTTCCCTGAAGGAAAAACCCACAAGAAAATGAGGAATAAGGCCTGGTAGCTGCAAGGAACTCATGTGCATGTTACGTATGCAGGGAGAGGTTGGACAGCTTGTAATTGATGCAATTTCTTGCAATAACAAAATGTTCCTGACCTTTTGTTGATCACAAAGCAAATGTACTTTTAGTATGTCAAGTAAAATCAAATATCGCTCCTATTCCTCTCCTGCTAGTTCTCAAGGATGGTGTTATATACTAGGCTGCTTAATAAGAAACTTGAACTAAGTAGATTAGAACAGAATGTTATAGTTGAAGACCTTAATGGCCACCAAACAGCTACCTCAATTTTCCTATTTCAGTATTCATCATATTTACAAGCAAGTAGAACATGTATGTATGTGTGTGAGAGCAAGGGAGCTGTCAGCATGACATTGAAGTACATAACATTTTAATGCAGGGAGATTTTTGCAAAATAAGGACATAGGAAATGATTCACAGCAAATTCCTTATGTTAGCTGCCAGGCAGATCCCACAGCAAACACTAACGGCCCCATCAAGAAATGATACTGCCACTGCAAGAATTAAGTACTTTATTCTGCTTATTGGTACCGGGGGATTCTAGTCAAGCAAAGCACAGCTTTGCAAGACATAAACCCAGGGACAAAGTCCTCAGTTTCAGTAGAAGGGAGTTTGGCAAGGGTCAGAGGTCAGAGAATAGAGGAGCAGGAAGGATATAGTACCTCACGACAGAGGTCATTCCTACCCTGTGCTCCCTTTCCACTTTTGAGATCAACGTGACAGTAAGTTTTATCAGGGGACGCTGCTTTTCTGCTTTGTGACATGTCTCCTGTGGGTGCCTAACACCAAAAGGAGGAGATAGCTGTGAGCAAGCTAAAGAAACTTAATTCCAAACATTCTTTAGTTTGAGCCAGAACCTGGGCAATGATTATGTAGAAATGAAACAATTGATTAACTTATATTTGCGGTTTCTATTTACATTTAGGGATTTGGGGAGTACTGCACTTTAACAATCCTGTAATGTTGGAGGGACACTGAACATCTCAGTTTTGTCTGCAAGCTCTTTCAGAGCACTTTACTTTAGGCACTGTGGAAATTATTTTAAAACTGTCCTGGTTTCAGCTGGGATAGAGTTAATTTTCTTCCTAGTAGCTGCTATAGTGCTGTGTTTTAGATTTAGGATGAGAATAACATTGATAACACACTGATGTTGCAGTTGTTGCTGAGCAGTGTTTACACTAGTCAAGGACTTTTTAGCTTCCCATGCTCTGCCAGGGGCACAAGGAGCTGGGAGGGGGCACAGCCAGGACAGCTGACCCACCCTGCCCACAGGGCTATTCCATACCATAGGGCGTCACACTCAGTATAGAAACTGGGGGGAGTTGGCTGGGGGGCAGCGATCGCTGCTCGGTGCCTGGCTGGGCATCGGTCAGCGGGTGGTGAGCAGTTGCATTGTGCATCACTCGTTTTGTATATTCAACATTATTATTATTATTATTATTATTATTATTATTATTATTATTATTATTATTATTATTATTATTATTATTATTATTATTATTATTATTATTTATCCTTCTTTTCCTGTCCTGTTAAACTGCCTTTAGCTCAGCTCACAGGTTTTACTTTTTTTTTTTCCGATTCTCTCCCCTATCCCACTGAGCAGGGGGAGGGTGAGCGAATGCCTGTGTGGTGCTTAGTTGCTGACTGGGGTTAAACCACGACAAAAACTTACTGAGTTTTGTAGCTGTCACATGTAATTGGGGTGTAATTTTGCTGCTGTTCTGTGAGTTAAGATCATACAAAGCATAGCAATATCCACCAGAAATTTTAATTTCTGAGCTGGCCTTTCTTTTCAGATTATAGATATGGTGTGAAGTTGACCATAAGATGGTGGAGCTCAGCATTCTGTGATAAGGGAACAAGGCAAATAGCAGGATCATAGCCCTGGACTTCAGGAAAGCAAATTTTGGCCTAATTAGGGGATTTGCCTGGAAGACTCCCGTAGCATATGATGCTGGGAAGAAGAAGGGCCCAGGAGATCTGGCTGATATTCAAAGATTGCCAAAAATAGTCCATCCACATGTGCAGGGAATCGAGGAAAGGTGGCAGGAGGCCAGCACGGATGAACAAAGGAGCTCCTGGAGTAAATTCAAACATGGAAAGGATGCATAAAGAGGTAGAAGCAGGGACAGGTGACCTGGGAGAAATATAGAGACACTGTCAAGTCTACAGAAATGGGGTTAGGAAAGCCAAAGCCCACCTGGATTTGAATCTGGTTGGGGAAGTGAAAGGCAACAAGAAGGACTTCTACATGTATCAACAGCAAAGGGCTGACCAACCTGATAGCTTTCTATGATGAAATGACAAGCTCACTGAATAAGGGGCATGTTGTTTATTTGGACTTTAGCAAGGCTTTTGATGCTGTCTCCCATAACATCCTCATAGACAAACTGATGAAATACAGGTTAGATAAATAGACTGCAAAGTGGATTGAGGACTGAACTTCTGGTCTCAAAAGTTGTGAACCACAACACAAAGTCCAGCTGGACCAGTGACTACTGGTGTATTCCAAGGGTCAATACTAGGCCCAGTACTGTGCAACATCTTCATTAATGACCTGGATGATGGGACAGAGTGCACCCTCAGCAAATTTGCAGATGCTAAAAATTGGGAGGTGGTTGTGCCACCATTCAGAGGGATGTGAACAGACTGGAGAAATGGGCAACTTCATGAAATTCAACAAAGGACAATGCAAAGTCCTGCACCTGGTGAGGAAAAACCCATGCACTAGTACAATCTGGCAGCCAGCTGGCTGGGAAGCAGCTTTGCAGGAATAGCCCCACAGGTCCTGGTGGGCAGCAAGCTGGCCGTGAGCCAGAAATGTGCTCCTGCAGCTAAGAAGGCCAACAGCAGTCTGGGCTGCCTTAGGAGGACTGCGGCCAGCAGGTCAAGGAAGGTGACCCTTCTCCTCTCGTCATCACTGGTGAGGTGACGTCTGGAGTGTTGGGCCAGTGCTGGGCACCCTGGCACAGGAGAGACATGGACATACTGGAGTGAGTCCACTGAATGGACTGGAGCATCTGCCGCATGAGGAAAGGCTGAGAGACGTGGGATTTTTTAGCATTGTCAAGAAAAGGCTCAGAGGGGATCTTATTAATGTACTATAAATATATCTTATTAATGTAATATAATACCTAATGGGAGGGTGTAAAGACAGAGCCAGACTCTTCTCAGTGGTGCCCAGTGAAAGACAAGAGGCAATGGGAACAAACTGAAATAAAGGAAATTCCACTTAAACATAAGAAAAACCTTTTTTACTGTGAAGGTGGTCAAACACTGGAAAAGGTTGCTCGGAATGGTTGTGCAGTCACCATCCCTGGAGATACTCAAAACCCAACTGGACATGGTTCTGAGCAACCTACTCTATCTGACCTTACTTTGAGCTGGGAGACTGGATTAGATGATGTCCAGAGGTCCCTTCCAGCCTCAACCATTCTGTAATTCTGTCTCTTGCAAGTACAGGTACTTCTTTTCTATCATTTTGTTTCTGTGGTGTGGCTTCTCCAAAGCTAGCTGGTAACCAAAGAGTCACCTTTGCAAGAATGAAGTCAGAATTAGAAATCCACAAAAAAAGATCATTCTTGGCAGTCATCTCACATTCAGTCCTTGAAAGCTCATGTCAAGTAGCTGAAAGAAATTGCTGTAACTACTGTACAGCTGTAACTACTTGCTGTAACTACTGTAGAGTCACAGTCACAGTCAAATATCAGTATTTATATACTCAATAGGGAGAACTAAGTGAAGAAGTCTGAGAATTGAAAAAGTATCTGAAGTAGAATTCCAAATCCTTTTCAAAAGTGTCAGTTTAACAGCTATTACAGTTGTTAACAATTTGACTGCAATGGTATAACATGTGATGCTCTAAATGAAAGGGAACCATAATAGCCTGTCTGGATCCAACACACCCATGATATATTTCTGCCAGGGGTTAGGAGAGAGTTGAGGCATCGCTTAGCTACAGCACATACGTTATGGGACTTTATAGGGTGGCTAAGGGATCTGCAGGGTGATGGGATTTGGAGTATTGTTACCCCTGGAGTTATGAGATGTGGATCATCCAGGCATTCCTGTGGTTACTGGCTTGAATGCCATGAGTAGTAATTATAACCAGTGACGTTTTTATTCTTTCATGATAGGCAGTGTCACAGTGCCACTAAGAAGGTGTCAGCGGGGTTTCAGAGCAGGTGATGGTAGGGGTAGGAGTCTGTGACTCTTCCTGGGGACTTCATTTTGCATTAGAGGTTGCACCACAAGGTAGGACTTGGGGCACTGGAGCTCTCCCATGCTCCTTGTGGTACAGAATTCTTTACCTGAGCACAACCTCTCTTACCCCTTTCCCTCCTGGAGTGGTGGGTCAACACAAATAATGCTGGCATCCTCTGAACAGCAGGACACATGAAGTGACAGTATGACAGGGTAGTACTGATTTGAGTCAGGCTAAGCCATGGAAGGCAGCACAAATAGTATACAAGAATACTCTTTCAAATATCATCAGAGTATGGATACCTCATAATTTTTGGTATTGATTACTATCATGTGCCTTTAAGAAATATGATGCTGCCAAAATATCCACGGATTGCATCTCACTAGTACTAATGATTGTGAGAACAGTATGTGAACAATGTAAATAACTGCTTCCTCTAAGGAGGTGCAATTTGAACAACAATGTTAAAATCTTGACACTACACTGAAGCTATGTCTTAACATGCTTTTTCAAATATTTTAATTAAAAAAAAAACCCAACATTGCAAACTGTCATACATAGCCCTGTGTCCAATATATAAGAACATTCATTGTCTTTGTGAATATCTAGCTGAACAGATATTCTAGCCCTCACACATATGCTATGCTGCAGCTTGTTATAAACAAAAGTAAATATTCTTTGAAAAGTTTTCCTAACTTAAAGCAGCTTTCTTGCCCCTGAGGAGCCAAGAAATATCCAAGAGATATGTGCAGTCTTAACTTGCTTGATATTTGCGTATCCCTAGATACCATTTTCAGCCAATTTTGTTCTGAAGAGTGTTCATTAATATTTTATTCTGGATGTCTCTATAGAGGGAGAGAAAGAAAAGCAGAAACAGCCTAGAGAAGACTCTGAGAGGCCAGAGACAGGTTATCCTCTTACATGACATTAATGGCAATAGGATCTGCTGGGATTTCTACTAATAAAGATGAGAATATTCAACTCCCGCTTTATTTGCAGAGATTATGAAGGGAATCATTGCAGTGGCTTGCCATGATACAGTTTTCATGGCTACACTCCTCCATGCTGCCTAAAGAAAGAATCTTTTGTCTGTTATAAAACTCTTTCCAGAGGGAACACTTGCTTTCATTGTTGTCTCTGATCAGATCCACCAGCTCTGATTTAATAGGAGCTCAGAAACTCCAGCACGTGTGGAGCATAGTTCTGTGTCATCAGATGCAAATGACTTTCAGCTGAAATGATAGTCCTTCAGGGTGGCAAAGACTGAGCACACACTCCCTGCTTTGTGGTTATGAAGTCTAGTGGCTTAGCTGTCAAGGAGGTAAGTTGTGATACCCAACTGTGAGTGACATTCAGGTAGAGTTACAGGTGAGTTTAAAGTCTCATGCTCCAGCTTTGTCCTGATGCTTAGTAATCATATCCATAGTCAGTAACAGCTGAATGGAAATGTAAAAAGATGCTCCTTGTATCTCTCAGCTACTAGTACCAACTCCCACTTGAGACTGGTACTTTCTAGAAGTGCAGAAGTGGATTTAGGTGTGAGCTAGCATACCAAATCTTTTTGTACATGCAGTGTATCAGCAGACATGCTGTATCTGGGACCAGGACCTCGGTGGATGTGATGAGAATCAACAGCTCCTCGAAGAGAAAACAGTAGTATCTCCTCTATAACTCTGGAGCAATTTGTCTCTCTCCATTCCTGCCTGAGGTGAACTCTAGCTAAAAAAGATAGTGCTAGAGCAGTGCTGGCAGAGCATCCATGGTACATATTTTTGTGCTGAAAGAAAAGGTTCCAAGGGAAAGCCAATGCTTTCTTTGATGCATTACGTACTTGGATTCCTTACTGTAACCAACATATTCCTGTGCAGCAATTTCCAACTGGTGAAATGTCCCTAGAAGAAACACATCCTTGTCATCTGCTCCAGGTCAGAGTAATCAATGGCATCACAGAGGTGCAAAATAACTGTTGTTGGCTTGCCATTCACTTGGTATATCCACAAGTACAGGAAAGGTTTGTGTAAATAACAAAGGTGTTTGTTGTTGAATGACACTGGTTTTCCCATATTGCATTATATACTGTTCAATATTACTTTCATTCTCTGACTTGAGCCATAAGTAGGGTAGCAAAATGCAGTACTTTAGGCATCTGCCTTATTTAACTATATGATTCACAATACCTTGGAAGAACATTGGATGGGGAAGACCAGCACTGTACTCTTGAAAAGGCATTGACTGCTCAGGAAATTAAATTCAAAATTATTAGGGAAGCTGAAGTGGCTTTACTTTGAGTAAAACAGTAAAGGGAGCAAGCAGCAGCAGCTGCCTTCATTGAACAACAAGCGATACCAAGAAAAGGTAGGAAATTCTTCTTATTTACTTCTCCTGATAACTATCCGTTGGCTAGCATCATTGTGAAGAGCTATGTTATTTAGCAAAAAAGGAAAGCAAGATGCCTTTTTTACTTTGTGAGAAAAATAGCATTAATTTATGGTACCTCGAACTGCCACCTGTTGACGCTAATGGAAGTACTTAGCTAGGGCATAGTACCTGCTCTTCTCACGTTCAACGGTAGGTCACTTTCCCTTGTTGCTGGGCTGTAGTGCCCAGATACTTCCTGGTTAAAAAGTTATGGGGGTACTGCATGATGCAGGAGGGACCTGAAACTACTTCTGCAGTAAAGAGCACAAAGTACAGGTGCCATCCTTGCTTCAGGCATAAGCAAAACATTCTGGTTTTGTCCTATAAAGCAAAAAAGCAAAAGATAGTGAAGTATAAAAGGGTTTTTATCCTTTTTGGAGATGTACAACTTGCAAGGAAAGAGAGTATGAAAATTGCATTATGGGAATAGTGGTCATAAAAAGGTTTAGCAAAAAATGCAAGAAAGTCACAATCTTTCTCTAGAAAACAGCAGTAACATACACTCTTTAACAGGCAGGAGAAAATGATTGCCGTTTTTCTGAGTGAAGTCGGTGTTAGTTGATTGTGACCATCTTCACAGCCTGAGAAGAAATGCCTTGATGTGATTTGGTTCCATTGGCAGAGATGAGGCTGTACTGACCATGCAAAATGCTGAAAGGAACAACAATATTTTCCTAGACACAGGCAAAATATTTGCCAAGGTCTAATTCCACAAACTTCCACATAAAGAGGAAAAAAAAGCACTAAGTTAAAATTCTGTTTGCTTCCAAGGACAAGACTAAAACTACCCAGAGCCTACCTCAGTTGGCTGCACTCCTGAGCAACAGCTGCATGACCAATTGAGACAAAACCAGCCAAAAAATGATATAATAAATCTGTGGCAGTGAAAGTTCCAGACATGTGCAAGATGGATCTGTCTAATTTAAATTGCCATTTCCTTTAGGATTTATAGTAAGTCCTCAAACGTAGAACTTTATATCTTCCATTTTAACACTGGGTACATCACTTTTCTGCAATTCTGCAGTATAAATTATTTCCAGTAGAAGGATCTGAAGTGCTGCAATTACATCAGTTGGCAAAATATGGCATACAGAACCACATGTGTTTTTCTAAAAAAGTCTTTGTTTCTGTTTTCTGCTTCACTTCAGCATCATGAAAATCCATAAACATTCGGGCAGATTTAAACTGCTTTTTAGCCCTGTGCTTCTGAGATAAACTAAAGGGTTTGAGTAGAATGTGTGAGGTTTACTTCAGTGAAGCTTTCTTACTTTTCAGGCTTCCCTTATACCTGCTACAGCAATTCTGTTTTTTGTTCTCTCTCCACATGTGAGATTTGGATTGAACATAATGACTTGCACAGATGTGGCAGACATCCCTGCTGCTTTCCAGCCTTTCTGATAAATCTGAAAGCGATATATCCTGCATGATATATAATTGTGTTGAAAAATGCTTAGTCTCCAAATGTCTGCCCTATTAGTTTTTGGAATAACCCAGAGTGACAATGGGCTAAATTAATCTATAGTGAAACTTCACGGATTATGAAGACAAGGTAAGATGGATGAATTGTTCCTGAAAACTCTTGCTAAAATTATTACAATAAATCAGTGTTATTTGGACATATACTTCTACTATCTCTATTTTAGAAATAGCACAAAACCCCAAACCAATGTAATTTATAGGAAAGTATTAATACAAAATTTCCAGACATTTATAGCCTCTACCAAACATTTTTGTGTAAGTTTGCTGTATTATGGGAAGAGGTCTTGTTTTAAAGGTGTTCTCTTTTTGTTGCTGTATACTTCAGGTAGACGAAGAAGTGAAAGTGTTTTTCTGAGCACAGATATTTTTTGGATCTGCACTAGAAGGAGCTCAAACTAGGAACTATAGAATCACTTGCTACTCCCTTCCATAATTGAGCCCAAACCTGGCTATGGATTCACAAAGCCAAATAGTTCAAGCCAACTGTGTCCATTCTGTTCCATGCCTCTGATATCCACACTGTGTTTTGATAGCAGCATGTCACACGAGCCTGCTGTCCCACACATCTACAACACCACTTCTTGGCAAGCCCTTCTGCCATGCACACCATTTGCATGGGTAGTCCCTGCAAGCCTCATAACTCTTCCCTAAACTTGCTGTACAAGCAAGCTTCTTTGTCCTGATGGCAAAGACCAGTCTCAGAGGCACTCTTTCCTGGGGGGTGAGGAAGTGGAGGGCTGAAGATTTCCTTAGCCCTTACTTTAGCCTAGTTCCCAGGGCATTACAGGTTTTCTGGCTGGAAGGATGCCTACTGCTTTTACCAGCTTCATACTACCCATGCAATGGGCCTGCTTCCTGAGAAAGAATGGTAATCACTATGGCTGGTGTAGTAGCTAGGTACACCACAAACTGAAATAACAATACATGTCTCTCTGTGCTGTCTTGATCTTCTGGTCTTCTGAAGATCATGATCACATGATCTTCTGAATTTCCTCATTTTGCTCTTTCACAGGAAGCCATTCTGTCTTCTTGCTTCTTCCTAGAAATCAGGAAGCTTCTTTTCTCTCCATTCCCACAGTCAGTCTTTCCCCTTCTATTGCTTTCCTGTAGTGTCCTTAAAAAGCCACCTTATTCCCTTTCCTTGTAGTTTTTGGACTAAAGACAGTTTCAAGAATGTGATCATAGGATCAGTACAGATACTATGTTTGCTCTCAGATAACATATTCCTTATGTAAGGGAAGGGATAGACATAAGCATGTAACAGAATCATTTTGTTTTAAATTACAAATGTCTTTTAAAAAATATTTTACTTTGTGACTAGAGTAATAAAGTTCACAGTTGGTGAAATGTCATTGATTTTATTTTAGTTCTGTCAGATTGTGAAAAGATCCCGTCGTTAATTATATTGTTCCTGAAAGTACTTAAATAACATTTTTCTCATTGATTTTTTGGAGGTTTTTTCCTCCTTTTCCCTGGTATATTATAAAAGAAGCAGATGAATAATTACATAATATAGAATCATAGAATCATANTTGGCCTTCTTGGCCACCTGGGCACACTGCTGGCTCATATTCAGCCGGCCATCAACCAGCACCCCCAGGTCCTTTTCTGCCAGGCAGCTCTCTACCCACTCTTCCCCAAGCCTGTAGCAGCATTGCATGGGGTTGTTGTGACCAAAGTGCAGGACCTGGCACTTGGCCTTGTTGAACCTCATACAGTTGGCCTCAGCCCATCGATCCAGCCTGTCCAGATCCCTCTGCAGAGCCTTCCTGCCCTCAAGCAGATCGACACTCCCGCCCAGCTTGGTGTCGTCTGCAGACTTACTCTCTGGGGCTCTTGATGAAATATATATAATCTTGATGAAACTATACTGGAGCTAATAAGATATTTAGCAATATTTTTGCCATTTAATCTATTGCATTTACTCTTGCTCTCAAAAATTTAATATTCAAAACAAACTCATGGCCAGTTTTCTGTGAAATTTTAGAATAAAATGCACTCCTACACAAATTAACATAGCATCTGCTATCACTTAATTAAAAATAATTACGCAATCTTCAGAATTCACAATGTAAGTTGCTGGTAACCAGGAAGATACTGGCAATACTGTTTAATATTGGACACCTAGGCTGAAACATTATGAATGGTTTTATTTTCCTCAGTGTTTGTCTGCATTGCAGATGGCAGCTTCATATATACCTACTGGAAGCCAACTAGCCATGGCATCAGAGAGGTAAGAACTTCTTGGTAGAGAAGTGAAGGCCATGTGAAACACCAAGTTGTCACAGTTAGATGCTCCTGGGACTTGCACTTAGTAAAGCTATCTTGAATATCTCTACAGTACAGGCATACTATTTGATATAGTGATGACTATTTTGACAGGAGGCAGAATAAGTTACAAAATGGGTAATTGATTTCCCTGGCTACTGCAGTCCACTATTCCTGAACTCCTTGACTTCTGGAGCAATATAGGAGTACTTTCCCCACACTGCAAATGCAGATTCATAAAGGGAGAGCACAGCTCTTTCATCCAGTGTTTTTGCAGGGCAGCATTCTCACTTGGCTGTTAATTGAGAGTCTGGAAGCAAATGGCTACCAAATTGCCTGATGAAATACAGTCTGAAGTGGGGAATGATAATAGTTAACGGACAAGTTTTGCAATCCATTGGTCATTGAGCTGTCTGGTTTTGTAAGCAAAAACTGGATGCAGGCACACATGGGCATACCCTTCTGCAGAGCATCCTCTGCACTACCCTGTTGAAACATTGTCTGGGGTGGCAAAAAGCTTCTTCCACAGTAGCTCTTGCTGCCCTCCACTCTTCCTGCATGGGTTTGTTTACAAGGAAGATAGTCTTCCTTGTAATGCTCTTGGAGGTGAACAGCCTGAGAGAGTGATGCCATGAAAGAACCAGTGTGTCCAGTACCAGAGAGAACTCATGAACTGTAGCAGCCCTCTAGCCACCCTACGTTGAGCCCAGCAAATAGCCACCAAGATGATTAGAGGGATGGAGCAAATGATACACAAGGAGAAGCTGACAGAGCAGGTTTTTTTTCAGCCCGAAGAAAAGAAAGGAATGATCTAATTAATCTAATTCAAATACCTCTATAAACACCCACTAGAAAAAACAGCCAGACTCTCCATTCATGTTCACAATGAAAGGACAAGAAGCAACAGAAACAAATTGCAGCAAGGAAATTCCAGTCAGATATAAGGAGAAAAATTCTTCACCATGAGACTGAAGCAGCACTAGTACAAGCAGCCCGGAGTGGTTCTGGAACCTCAGTCCTTGGAGATACTCAGACTTTGACTGTCCTGAGCAACCTGATGTAACTACAGAGGACCCTGCTTTGGGCAGTGGAGTTGGACCAGATGACCTAAATTATTCAGTTATTCTGAAAAAATTCCATCACTAACCTGTTGTCTAGATCAGCAGTGCAATCCCTATTGCAAGGCTCTGACAACAACTTGTAAAGCCAGAGATGTACTTCAAAAATTTGAAACACTTGGAAAAGAAAGATTAAGGAGGAAAGTTTGCATACAGAGACAGTAAGGTTCAAAAGAATGAATAGTGGACCTTGTTAAAGCCACTGATTTAATTCCGGCAATAGCAGCTCTGACATCCCATGGACTCATTTACACCGTATTTAGCCTTGATGAGGCAGTGCCACAAAGTATAAAGCAGGAGGGGACCAGCTCTTAAGGCACTGGCAACTCTCAAATTTCGTAGGGGTTTTAAAACACTCAACCCTTCCAGGGAGAAGTGGCAGATTTTGACAGGGCAAAAGAAGAGCCCAGTGAGCAAATGAACTAGGAACTCTGTTACACTTTCCTTTCACTACATTTTTCCCCTTAGTGCTTTTCTTCATTATTTTTCATGACTCTTCTCATTTCTCTTGCCTATTACTTTATTTGATTCTTTATCCAATTACATACATCCATTTCTTCTAGTGTGTTACACATGGGTCTATGAGAAGATAAGGACGGTACTTCTGTTGATTTCAGGGTCCTTCTGCCTGCATCTTCTCTGTTCCTTTTGCTGCTGTGCAGAGTATAAAGAAACATCTGATTATATTCTTTATGCCTAGGTACATCTCTTAACTCAATGTAACTGAATAATCAAATAGAATCAAGGTATTTCCATTTCTAGTGTGGTGCTTTGGGATTAAAGCTTTGATGACATTTCTTATAGATACAGTAGACACCATCAGTGTCTTTACATAAAATCTATTTGAGATAATACGCCTTTAAAACAAGGGGATTCAAAAAGGAAGGAAAATGCTAAGCAGATTTCTAAAAGGCACTATTAGTCAATTGCTTAGTAATCTTGGCTAGAACAATGGTAAAATTAATTTAATGTTGTTGTTGACTGTCATGTTTTCTGTACAACACACATGGAAGAAAGGTGGTAGGTAAGATAAGCTGAAGATAAGGGAGTTTAGTTTAACAGAGATCTGGATTCTTACTGTGCTCTTAGAAAAAATGGAGCAGCTCAATGAACAAGACCAGACTGTCTCTCTCGGTACAAATTGGACATTTAACCTACAGGGGAAGTCAGTGTAAAATTCCCATTTCACATGCAAAATCCAGTCCGATTGATTCCTCCTGTCTTAGGGTGGTGGATCAATATTACCAAGCTGCTGTAATCTTGTGTCAGTTTCTGTGATTCCCCAGGAAACTGTGTAGAAACAGGATGAGCAGAAACATAGTACATTGAGAACTGGATTACAGATCTAAAGAATACTCATTGGTTAAAATTAAAAATACAAAAATATATTCCCCTTTCAACTGAAACCCCTTCCTACAGGGTACAGAAATCTGTAACTTTAATCTGCAAATACTTCAGATAAGGCAAGTTTTCTTGAAGGAGACTTCAGATGAAAAATCTGATCAGTAGAGTTGAAAAATGAATCTGTCTTTTATAATCTTATCTGAGAGTAGACAGGGAGCACATCACACATGGATCTCACCCAGGTCTTTGGCAATATTTTTCTTGGGGAGCCTCATCATAGAGGAAAGTTGAGTCTTCCTACTGTTTTACAAGAGGAACAGACTGCTTTTCTCTCTCAGAGATTGCTAGAGCACTAGGACATTTTCAGTGCTTAGAAACAATCCTAGTTTACTTCCCAAACATCACATAAGCCACTAACTGTTACTAAAACAGTAAATTCATAAATGCATAAAGCACTTTGGAATATGTATATTCAGAAGCAACTGTGTCATCCTGCCCTTTCATTCAAACCTGTTCATCAGGTTGTCTTTGTTTTAGGGAAGAGGTCTCAAATGTTACTAGGAGGAATTCAAGCTTTTTGTAGCATATGCTGTATAAAATTAATTCTCGTAATATGGGTAAGGTCTCCAAAGGGGGGTGGGGAATAAATATGCAGAACAGCAGATAAGCAAATACAAGAGGAGGTTTAAGCAGCCTGAGAAAGATGAAGGGCATCAAGTTTGTCTGAATGGTGAAAGTTCCTCGGAAACTCACAACGATGCTGAGAAACTTTGGGAGTAGCTCAGTGAAAGGAGGATGCCAAATCAACAGCTACAGGCTCAATTTACAATCTGAACATTAAGTTCAGCAATCCTATTTTACTGACCAGGTAGAGGACATTGCTGCAGATTGGTAACACAGCAACACCAAGGCAGACAATTTTAGGCAGCTCATTTCAAGTCAGATGACTGGGCACAATGTTAGCCAGGTTACAACAGTGAGCAAAAGAGATCAGCCGACCCAGCTTTAACATTTTAACCCAGATCTGTATCAGCTGGAACAGGATGTCTTCATTTGACCATAGGTGCTTCAAGCAAATCAGTAGGTACATCTCTGTTTCTTCTAGCACCTACATATTTCTCAAAATTTAGAAAATAATTTGAAGATTTTCCCTACCTTATTCTTTCCACTTTAAACTGCTTATTGGATTAATTACACCAAAAATGTGTCTGACAAAGCCACTAGTTTGGGGAATGTAGCTCCTTGTTCACAATTTGAATATTTGAATGCAATTTCTGATTTATTTCCTGTCTTTATGAAATATATTTTGCAGAAAAAAGTCACAGCAGAACCCTAAATATTTTGGAAGGATTTTAGAAGACTAAAGAAAAAGAAGTATCTGGAAAGGTGGTAATTTTGAAAACAGAACAAGTCTCCACAGACCACGAAATAAAGACAAAGACAGCATATGCTGGAAGCAGTCACTAATGAGCTGCACACAGTCAAAAGAGCACTTGAAGAAATAGCAAGACGGGTTAAAAAAAGAGCCAGGTACTTTTTTTTTCTCTGTATTGCTATTAAAGCAAATCATTAAGGTCTTTTAAGAGACTCTTTAAAAGCTTATTAAACAGTTTTTGGGTGCTCTAGCTAATACAAGTTAATTCTCTGTTCATATGATGGTAGCTTAAGGAGTTTTTAAGAGACTTCTTCAGCAACCTGAAAGAATGATTTTTGTCACAAAGAGAGATACAATACATTGCAGAAGAAAAGTACTGTTTGTAAGAGAGGAGTCACAGGAACGTATTGTTCCTTTAAAAGGCAATCAGGAGTTGGTTTATCCAGAGTTTTAAAAAATGAACAAAGAACAATTTTAGAGGTTTAATTAAAAACAATCTTGATCTTTTATCCTAAAAATCATTCTACTAACAGTCTCATTGCTTTCATACCACTACTATTATTAGCACATTGCTGTGAAAGTAACCACATTCACTGGTTCACTACCTCTTCCTGGCTTCACCAAAAATGTTATGAAGATAATGTGCTTTAATGCAAATGCATTGCTTGTACCAAATATAAACATTAGATAAGTAGAGTAACTGATGAAGTTACTTAAAGAATTATTTAGAACTTCCAAAACATTGGTGTTTTTAGCATCAGAACAACCTGGATGTCAGGAAATATGTTTAGTAAAATCAGAATTGGGATAATATGGGCACTAGTTTCAAGTGATCAAAATAGGGACTATATTCTATGTCGAGCATTGCTCTTATTTGCAATACACAGACTAGCTCTCTTTCCCATTGCCTTTCTATTTATTTATATCAAGACTGCAGATGTTCAAAATATCGTGGACATTTTAAGCTAAAGAGAAAACACATTCTTTTCCTATGCAATGTAGAGAGATGAAGACTGACCAAAGGTTCAGGATATAGATCCACCTTATAAGCAGGATTATTAGAATGTCTGTTTAAATTATGTTTGTTTATCTTAAACAACTCTCTCATTCTCACTGTTCTTCCCCAGTTCAGTCTTATGATTTTTCTGCACCAACACCCATTGCTATGACAGCTTTCTAACATTCATCCTTCTCACAACATATAGGGGAGTTAAAAATATTTTGTGAGCATGGTTAAGAAAAAAATACAGAAAAGATGTAATAAAACAAATAGGTGTAATTGTGGATCTGGTCAAAGGAAATGTTCTAGGAGATAAAACACAGAAAAGGGAACACAAACCCCAGGAAATAAAGTACTTGTGCCACCTCTTTTTGCTAAACTTTTCCTTCATAGAATCATAGAATCATTAAGGTTGGAAAGGACCTCTGAGATCATCTAGTCCAACTGTCAACCCAACACCACCATGCCTACTAAACCATGTCCCGAAGTGCCACATCCACACGTTTTTTGAATACCTCCAGGGATGGTGACTCCACCACCTCCCGGGGCAGCCAGTTCCAATGCCTCACCACTCTTTCAGTAAAGAAAATCTTCCTAATATCCAATCTAAACCTCCCCTGGTGCAACTTGAGGCCATTACCTCTTGTCCTATTGCTAGCTACTTGGGCAAAAAGACCAACACCCATAGTATAGGAACTATTTGTTAGTTCTTCTTGTGTTTTTTTGTGCTTGGTTTATTTTGATCCAGGGTAGTACAAGCAAGTGAAATATATGTAGAAAGAAGTAAAAAATACATATATATGTGTGTGTGTATATATATGTGTATACATATGTATGTTAATTTTATGCTTCAAGCAGCCTTATTGTTATGTTGGGTGCATCTTCAGGTTCAGATGGATAATGGTGACAGTAAAACATGCAAAGTTGTTGCAAGTGTTCAGGAGCAATATTTTCTTTTTCATTATAAGAAATAAAATGTTCAGTATCTTTCTTATCTCTGCCTCACTGCTTTTCACGATACTTCTGGGACCATGACCTGTTGGATGAAAAACATCCAGTTACTGTAATTGTAAATGTACCAAAGAACTTCAAATTTATTACTAGGAGAAGAAGGAAAAACCAGGAAGTATTAGATTATGGGCAGGTTCTCACTTATTATTGGCAGCTATTATCTTCTTATCCACTGGAAATGCATTTGTATTAAGGAACATGCCTTAGGCTTTTCATGAGAGAAACCTAGGGATTACAAACTATGTGGAATATTTTAGGATCATTTATAGGCAGCAAGCAAACAATCACAGTTTAGAAAGTCATTTAAACAAACATGTATCTAGGTTAAACATCTCATATTCCAGAACATGGAAAGTATTCACAGTGTGCTTTTCCAATTAAGATTGTATAAATTGTCCTAATCCACTTTTCACAGTATGAGAAATTGGAAGGAACTAAAATTAAGTCAAAATCAAAATGAGTGCAAACTGGAGTCAGGAGATAATTAGATCTATTACATATAGGTCTAATACATGTATTTTTTCTCCCAAAAAATGTAACTCAGGAAATAGGCAAGTCCAGTCTTACTGCATGGTACATCATGGTAAAACAGTCTGTTTCCCCAAAGCTGTGAATTGCGACTTCTGGGGAAAAATATTTTTGCTACCTTTGGATCACCTTCAAGCTGATATGTTTCTGATTATATATGTTAGTAGAGTATCCCAGCTCTGGAAGACATGTTTGATCAAGGCTGTTTCACTAATGAGAATGGAGTTTGTCATAACAGTGCTCCACATTTGAGGCACTCACCCTGTGACACGAGCAGATCTTGGCATGTGAGTGCAGTCAAGGGAGATAAGATGGTTGGCACTGCTGAGGCTGTTCTTAGCAGCCCTCTAGCATCCCAGGGGTGGTTTTAGTTTCCCTGAGGCACAGAAGTAGTCTACAAGCAGCCTTCAAATCAGAACCTCTTACGGTGATATAAAACCTCGCTTGTTTTGGTGAGCTTCTAACTAGCATTTAGATGCTGGGAACCTGAATATGCTGTTTATGCGTGCTCTTCTTTGGTTATTTTTGGCACAGAATGCAAGTAAAGACCAGTCAATGAAGTCTTGGGATTATTCTGGATTTTGAACGGTAATTTTCCTGCAGTTTAATCCCATACATAAGTAGAGATCCTGACCCTGGTGAATTTAGTGGCAACACTTCCACTGACTTCAGCAAGAACAGAACTTCTCAGAGAGATCAGGCCATTCCACCAGTGACAGTTTCACACAGTTAAGAATTTGGAGACAGGGCATACAAATATCTAGAAAGGAGGTTCCTTTCCCAGAAAAAAATCAGTGAAATAGTTTTGAAAATGATTTTCTAACACTAATAAAGAAAATGTAATAGACCATTTTATGCTCCTGTCCTTAGGCTGTGCCTTATACCATGATCAATATAAAAGAAAATTATATTTCCTTGATTACTCATTCAAGCAGAAAATGAGTTCTGTTACCTGAAAATTTAGAAGTTTCCTGAGTAATTGAATAGCCTTTGTACATCTTCAATTTTTGATGTTATTGGGTAGTTTATGGTATTTACTAAGATGTTTTAGCCTAATCATTTTTTTGACAGGATAAAATATCACTATTACAGTGGGAACATTCTCCTGACAGAGGAAACCATTTAACAAGTTAGATGCTGAATGCAATTTGCTGATCAGTGATGCAGAATATACAATGCATGTGCAAGAAATAGTTTAAATATCAACCAGAAACTAACTATGTAAATTACACAAAAGCATCCTTCATTGTGCTGGCTTTCTCTTTCTTCCAAGACTGCAAAAGGCATTGGCAGAAATAATTTGAATGTCGCAAATACGTTGTAAAGAAATCTGTCTGCTTCAGAATTACAGGCTCTTCTTTCAGCGCTGAACACACTGTAAAAAAAATCTAGTTTAACATTTGGAGGAGAGCGGATTAACCAGTAACATGCAGTCAATTCCTTCTGGTACTTCTACAGCAGTCACCAGGCTTGAGGGGTGGCTACCAAAGACAGGCTTATATCTTTCAAAGCATTCATAGGAAAGGTCTGCTGCCTTGGCCATGAGAGTCTCCTTGAGGCATGCTAGCCCTGGTGTGGATTCTTGTTTGGATTTGTGACTAGTGCATTACCCAGCAGCAAGAGCAATTCAGCAGCTGACAGAGAAAGATCTTCTGGTTCTTGCACCTGCTGAAGTTTCAGTAGTGAGCACAGAGGCAAAACAGAGATGGAACGAAGTACTCTCATATTTGCATCTCAGCAGCTGGCTAAATGCTATGATCTTCCAGCTGATACTGTTTGCTTGAAATAGAAATCAGCATGTTAAAGATGCAACAGGACACAGACTACTGTTATTTCTAGATTTTATTTGTGGTCCCAGGAAATGGGTGACTGTCACTTAGAGATGTACAGGTAGCTGCAGCTGGTTTTCAGTTCCGTAACATGAAATGTGCTGCAGAGTATAAGAGAGAACAGTTTCCCTTCAGCCTCCTTCTCTATAAATCTACTTCAGTTGACCTAAATGCTGTCACTGTTAAAACTTTACAGCTCCTAGGAGCTCTGTTCAGCCATTTTGAGCATATGCGCTTCCAATAGTTAAAGGCTCTAGTGTGTTCAAGTTTAACTTCTCAAAAAAACTAATGAGCACTTGTAAATATTGATCCTAGTTCAGCTTTGCTAGATGGTGCCCCTCTAGTGTCATCCTATGAGAGATGTGATGAGAAACTGACGGGAAAGGTCATGAAATGCAGATCCTTGCATGCCTTTTGCTTCTTGCTGGGAAGATAAATTTTTCCTTTGCTCTCATCTCACATGGGCCACCCTTGTGAAAACTGGTTGAAGCTTTCATGCACTTGGTGGTGTGCTCTTCTCCAGTGGGACTGCAATTGCATGAAATCATTCTTTGTCAGTGGAGTAAGGAAGTGGGATGGGCTGTGCAGAAGCCCAAAGGTCCTTTTTAATGTAAAACAAGCTGGGACTATATACTAAATTCTAAATATGATTGGACAATTAAGGATTGTGGGGCTCTTTTAAGTGTGTTCAGTGCCCACTAGATTGAAGTGTTGCCAGAAACCATTTAAAATCCATATACATAACTAGAGACTTTCAAATAAATTTGAAGATACTGCAGGTAGGGAGAGGGGAGACAAGAGAAGTAAAAACAGTTTTGTTCTCTAGTTCATGCATAGAATCACACAAAAAAATGCAACCTGGTGAATATCTGTGCCTTTTATCCCTATATTTCTCCCCCTAATCCATATCTGTTGTTTTTCTTTCTTCTTCAGGCAGTGGGCTCTGGTATTGGCTTCTTGGGAATTTCCCTGCTAGCCCTAGACTGGATGCATTTTTATTTCTGGTTGCTTTTGACTGTGTCTTCATCTATACACACTTCTGACTTTTTTCTCTAAATCTCTCAAAAGAGATGAACTGGGCAAATGTCTTTAGTTTACATGTTACAAAGGTTTCATCTGCATGGAATAATTGAATATGTTTTGAATATGAACATTATTTTATGTTTTAAATTTGTTCAGGCATGGGCCTCTATAGAGAGGCATGTTCTATTCCTTCCTAATTCCTACCATCCCTATTACTACATCTCTGCATAACACTGCCCAGGCAGAGATTGACAAAATAGGAAATTAACTGGTGAAATGTCTTGAATGTTCATGAATTTTTTGGCTATTCAGATAAAATAGCTTTAAGAGATGAGTAAGAATGCTGTTTGCACTCAACTAGAGCCACTGTTGTTAGTCTCTAACACCCTCTTTATTACATTCAGAACTAGTGCAGCCAAAGTAAATGACTGCATCCCTGCTGTTTTCAGTTTTCACTATCCTGTGGATTTTGTGAATGTCCTTTCCTATCTTTCTTCCTGCCTCCTGGTTTCATATGAGGATCTCTCAGAGCTCTGGCCTTCATCTTGTAGACGAGGAAACTGACAGAAAGAGATTAAGGTTAAAATGTCAAGTTTCTCTCAATTTTGGGTGCTGATTTTATGTGTCCAGCCCCTGATCCTTTCAAGTGCACTCTGCATTATTGGACTTTTAGATGGAAGCTGCCCTTTGAAAACTAACCATTGTTGCTTCTTGCTTTTCACAGCCTTCAAGGCTGGGTAAAAATCTCCTTGAAGCTGATGGGTGTGCTAGTTGCTTTCCATTCTGGCTGAAAGTGGGAACAATGATGTGCCCCTTTGTTTAACAATAATTGGAACATGGGAAGCTACTTTTGAGACTACTCTGAATGCAAGTACAAGCTGGGAAGTTTTGATCTGCTTGGGGGTGGGTCTGTTTAAAGGTAAGCAAGGAAAGAGGCAACTAGAAAGATAAGTGCTTCTAGTACGAGCTTGAGAGAAAAACAAAAATTGCTTGGAGCTTTTTGTGCAGAATATTTCAGGAAGAGTAAAAAGAACTTAGGCTACTTAGACGATAGAACTCACTTTGAGAAATTGGTCCACTGGGGCTAATGGGGTCCATCTGTC
>VZTL01056017.1:18041-43141 GCA_013400535.1 Scopus umbretta | reverse complement strand
AGCCAAAAGATATATTTTCTTTAAAAGGCTGTATTAGATCAACCAGCTGCCAATCAGCATTGATATTAGACCACCCAATGGACATTACATCAATAATCTAATAACCTTTTTCTGTCAGGTCAATGCTATAGCAAAGTTTTAGTGTGACAGCTTAACAACAGGAAAGTATTAGCATACATTCTTCACGTGATGTCTCAAAGTAATTACAAGGAATACAGAAATAAAGCAAAGTGACGTAGTGATTCCCATGAATCAATACAGAAACAATATGCTGGACCCTTAAAAGTTGCAATGGCCAGTCTTGATCAAAATGATGACTAGATGTAACAAGCAAGGAAACCACATCATCTGGCTGAATTTGTAGAAAAGTTATATGTCTCTTTGCAGATGGGGCTCTCAATCTGGCTCAGCAAAAGCCTTGGGAAAAGTCTTCAAATTTATACCCAGTTAATATGTGTGTTAACCAGCAAACATTAATTCAGTATTTACTACTGTATTTTTACTACAGCAAATGAGACGGTGCATAAGCTAGAACCACTGCAAGTTTTCCGAGATGGAACAGGTGACTTCTGGATGCTGGCTGCACAACAGAGAGAAGATGACATCCAAACAAATTGGACTGCAGCCCATGAGATGGATCCGATAAGGCTGGGGGAACTAAGGACTAAACATGTGCAATACAAGCGGTCTGGTCTGCAGCCTGGAAGCAAGAACTGGGGGAGATTTTTCAAATGGTCAGAAAGTCCACAGAACAGGACATACATAGAAGGAAGCCTCCACACTGTCACTACAGGCTTAATTCTTTGAAGGGGCAGTTGATAAGAGAATAGACCTATGAAGGGCAGAGGAGGCATAAATTAAAAATTGAGCAGAAAGGAGATAGGGTCAGGAGATAGGGTCAGGCACGAGATCCCAAATGAGGCAGAGCTGTGTGCTGCTGTGGCCATAAGCACAAACTATATTTTGCCTTTTCTATGAAGAGGTTCCAGAAGAGGTGTTTCTATGGTTGATGCCAGAAGAGGTGTTTCTATGGTTGATGCAGGTGAGAATCAAGGAACCAACTGTATTAGAGCATTAAAGTATTGGGCAGCTGATACTAAAGGTGACTTTGGTCTACTGGAAGTCAAAAGCCTGCTGGCCAGCAGTGTATCACCCATGCCCTCAGCTCCTGAACTTCTGTGGCCTCTCCAGGTGAATCAGAACCATAGCTACAGCTTCTCATGTTAATAGAATTTTAAAAATATATTGGGGGCAGAGGAAACAAGGCAGCTGGTGTGATACCTGCTGGAGGAATATGCCATCTACAGCAATGAGGGAGATGCTTGGATGGGGAAGAGTAGGATGGCAGTGGAGGGATGAAGTGAACACTGGTTGGCAACCAGTACTTCCAAGGACTAAATGTCTAGCTATCCATTAGCAATCCATAATGCCTTCAACACCACAGTCCCACAAGAGCTGCAGCCTTCCTGTGAAAGTATCTCTCTTGAAGACATTAACAGCATGCCTTTCAGTGTCTACCAAATTCCACCAGGAATGACTTTTCATACAATTCTTGCCTGCTGCTTTGGTTGCAAGCTACAAAAGATCATCTTTGTGCATTGCAGTTGTGATCCTGAACCACAGTTTAGACTCCTCAGGGCCATAGTATTACAAACAACAAAGAGGTGAACACACAGAAAGTCTGCACAGGCACAAGCGCATTTATAGTAGCAGACACTCTTAGCTGTGCAAAGCTATTCGCAGTATGTTCACTGCACATGCAGCAGACATTACATCCCCAGTGGAACACAGGCAACCATGCAACTCAGCAAGAAAGTGAGAGAAACTGCTCCCTCCCAGCTGACACCGGCCTGGGCTGGGAGAGTTTTCTGCAGCTCACTGTCCTGGTGTAAGATCAACCAGGGCATATGAAGCCACAGAGGGATCACACTAGATATATTTGACCAGGAGCAGAGCAGAGGCAAGGAGAAGCACCCACACAGGTGCACCCATTTCAATTTAGACACAATTGCTAAGGCTAATGCTTGCTGCTTCCAAGTTGTTAGGTCCTGGTCTTCTGACACTGATGATACTTCTCCCCTGCTCTACTCCACCTGTGGAAAAGTTGGAGTTATATTCGTTGCCCCACTACTAGACAGTCATGCAGTGTAGCTTAAACCACCAGAGCTCTGAGTAGGGAGAAATGTTGGATCAAGCAAGAACAAGCACCAGCTGGAAGTCTCAGAAGTGGCTGCATCACTTTCTGCTTCTCAGGTGCTTCTCTTTCTGCCCAAGTTCAAAGCCACACTAGTTAGCCTAACTAATCAACTTGGCTTAATTCCAGAGAGATATTATTCTCTGAAAGTGCATTGAAGAATGCCTGTGCAGTTTTCCTTCCTGTGAGCTCATTTGCTTTAATTTAATAAAACCAACACTTTTGCACTCAGTTTGTTCCTACTCCCTTTAAAATTACTTGGAGTTTTCTCATTGTCTTCAGTGAGAAGAAGATAGGATCATGGGTACCCATTCAAACAGGATTCCTGATTGGGAGATGATTAAATATTTAAGTAACTCTACATGGAAGGCTTATTTTCTGGGACATAATATGGTCCACCTAATTAAAGTTAAGTGATTCCTCCATACATAAGTCCTCTTACGTGAGTAATGAGGAGCACATACTTGAGGCTAAACAATTTTTCAAGGTTATCTGAAATGTGGACCCATTAGTAAATAATACGGCATTTAGTTAAGTGTGAAATATTTTTAAGGATATAATCTCCTTTATGGAAGTGACATCTTGTACTATAGGCAGGCTTGGTGAGATTTGAAGGTTATTTCGTACTGGAAATTGACTTAGTTTTGTGTTGGCCATACTAAGGTTTGGCAATCTAACCAATCTCAGCCTCATAAGACGACCAAAAGCCATTAGTTAGGAATGTTAACTAGCAGAGCAAAGGAGGCAGACAGGTTGGGACTGGAGCAGACACAGGGTTCAAGTACACCAGAAATTAAAATAGAATTTGGGAGGACAGGAGGAAAAAGCTGGCTGAAATTGCCCAGACACAATTATACATTCACCCTGCCAGCTTTCCTCTCCTCTTCCACTGTTCATGGTCCATAGGAGAGAGTAGCATTACAGGTCCAGAATATTTTGAAACTTATGTATGTTTACAGATTAAAATTGCAGCTTACCACTATGTCTAATTCTAGAATATACCCAGTTCCTTCTTTAAGTATTTATATAGTGCTATTTATTAAGTATCTTTTGTTTTCTTTTCCAATGTAGTTGTAAAAAGAAAGTTTAATGAGAAGGAAGAGAACATAATTTTTTCGAATGCTGAATATTTCATTGATTCTGAATATTACAAATCTTTGGTTTTCAAAGACAAAAAGATTTTTTTTTCTTTCAGAAGAAATAGCAGAAAAGCATGAAAACTTCTCTTCCTACGTTTGAAAGAGGAGCTACATTTCTTCAACTGACAATGAAACCATTGTTTCAGTCAATACAGAAAATATAGGAAATAAACTTCTAGTTCAAATATTTTTGTTTCTTTTCAAAAAAATCAGCCCTCACTCCAGCTTTTCCACTAGCACCATCAAACAACATGACCTCAACTTTGCAGTCTGCTGAATCCTCATCCTAGAAAGACGTTTAATTCATAATGAGAAGGAATAATAAAATATTGTTCAAAATATTTTTCAATAACTTTAGACTGAATTTTCTGGAATGTTGGATCATGGGCATGGACAAAGTCTCTTAGACCTTCTTCCTGTAGATAAATGGAAGAAGTGTTTCAATGCCACAAAGGAAACCATCTCAAGTCTCATTTCTAAAGACAGAAACATGCAAACGTTAAACACTGGTTATCATGGAAGCTCAGCATGTACCATGCTCTTCTCTCCCAGTAATGTCCTCAGATATTATGGTGCTGTTCCATGTCTTCCTGGCTGATTATTGTAGTCATTAGTACACTTACAATATAGCTTTATATAGGAAAAGTTTAAACAGGTTTGGGTTTTTTTTCTGTGATTGTACCTTGTTCAAATGGAGGCAGTCCTTTCCTCTTTTAAAGACTGATAGGGATATTTTGCTGGTGATTAAAGCTTTGATCTTTAGTTTACCATTAACTATTTCTCATGGGCACAAAATTTGCAGGCACATTTTGCAACATAATTATTTGTATCTACAATCTAGTTACTTGGATGTCTGAGTCCCTGACTGCATCCATAAGTCAGGGACTTGGACATTTAAGTGATCTACATTGCACCTGCAACAATTTGCACATAACATATCAAAAAATGATATAGCAGATAGAATGAGAGTTCAGAGATGGGCAATGAGAATAATTAGAGACATGGAAAACCCCAGAAATGAAACAAAATGGAACAGAATTGGACTGTTTAACTAAGAGATGAGATTAAATGAATAAAAGAGGAAATGTTCAAAAGTAGAGGAAATAAGGAGCAGGATAGAAAAGATAGATGAGGTACTTTTACCCCCTCCCCTCCTTTTATCATAATGCAAGAACAAAGAGTCATCCCACAAAATTTAAGCACAGAAGATTCAAAAATTATACAAAAGGAGACACACTTTCGCACAATAACATGTGAAAAGCCCAACCACATGACGCAGTGAATCCAGCTGGACTCAGCGAAGAGTTAGGCACCTCTCTGGATTTAGAAATGCTCAAAAACATTTAAAAGGCAGTGATTTCTGAGAAAAACTACCTACCTTCCTGCTTCAAGGCTTCAATTTTTTATTTTTTTTTAATATTGAGGGGGGGAAATCTTTCTTCAGGAGCAGATTAACTTAGACCTGCCTGACACAGGTTTCCTTGCACCTTCCCCCTGAGGCATTTAGGGCCGCCTCTGGTTTGTGACAGGTTGCTGGGCAAGGTGGAGCCTTCAGAGACAGCCACACCAGCTCCTCCTAGGAGCACACACAAATCCAGAAGCCATTTCAGAAATTGTTGCAGTAGAACTCGAGGGCTATAGATTGGAACCTTGCATCTTTGGTACCTAGGTAATAGCAAATGTGACTGAGAACTTCACAGATTTCATAACAGACTAGGGAGTGTCATTATACTATTTAAAGAACTAGAATATGGACTAGTGCAGGGATGTATTTTTATGAGAAAAACTGCACATGAGACAGATTATTGGAACAGCCATCAAACAGGGCTGGCTAAAAATATGCACTGTATTCCACACCAATGAGGAAAGTGGTTAATCTACTTTATTCTCACATTGGAGTTTTTTTTCTTTTTTCAAAAAAGAAAAAAATGTGAGAGGTACGCCCCACTCACAGGATGGGCTAATATTTTGTAGGCCAAAGAAGAATATAAGGAAGAATACAAGAGAACTTCGAGAGAAAGAGAGATGGCTAGGACATTCAGAGGTACACAAAGGCATACATTAGGTACTCCCCCAGTGCAGGTCATTAGTGTCTGAACCACTAACCACACTCAGGTAGATCCTACTTTTCCAAGAAAACATGTGAACAAACCAGTGCATTTTCATGCCAAAAACGGTTTTGCTAAAAAATTGCTGGTCTGTTCTATGTGTTTCTCTGCTTCAAAGTCAGAGCTTACCTAAACTGGTATGTCCCTTCATACAGTTTAATTAGATGGTACAGCTGTGTTAGGTCTTCAGCAGGAGAGACAGAGAGCCATGCACCAAAAAACAGATATAACTTTGGAGTTAGGACATTTCCTCAGCTGTAGGAGATGTGGGTTGATATCTCAGCTGGAAATCAGGCAGGATGCAGACTTGAAAAATGGTCTTTCACAATCTTAGAGGAGCTCCCTAGAGAGCTGTATGAGAAATGACTCATTGCCTGTCTTTTCAGTCCCCATTCCTGGAGGTATTTAAAAGACATGTAGAAGTGGCACTTAAGGACATGGTTTAGTGGGAATTGGCAGTGTTAGCTTTATGGTTGGACTCGATGATCTTAAAGGTCTTTTCCAAACTAAATGATTCTATGGTTCTATGATACAATGACTCTATGATTCTATGACATGGTTCCAGGCTTGACCACCAGAAAACATAGGACCTACTTTCTTGACCAGCTTGGCCCTACCTGGTTTTCCAGTTACTCTGGCAGTTTTCAGCAATGCTTCTTGTGCGTGCCGAGTTTTCCCCTTATATCACAGACAGGCTCTGGAGATTTGAATCAGGTCTATAAAAACTAAGGAGCCCCGATGCACTAAAAATACCTTGCCCTGGATAGAAATGGTACTCCATGTGCTGGGACAAATGTAGAAAAAGCCACAAAGATGGACATTTAGAAAATTTAATGCAGGCAGGTAGAGGACTAACTCCCGTTCCCATCTAAATACAGTCAGAATCCTTCTGTGGCCATCCATGACCCTGGAACAGGAGCCAACAGAGCAATAAAAGATTTAAGGGTTTATGATAAGAGAAGAAGACAAAGATGTCCATTTGGCTGAAGATGTGAGGGAAAGAATTACAGAATAGGAAATAAATGAAACAAGAGGAATTAGAGGAGAGATTCAAACACCTGACCTATACAATCAGAATAGTAGATAAAGTAAGAGATTTTGACAGGTCCATGGTCAAGGAACGAGAGGGAAGAAAGAAAGCAGATTAAAAGTTATTGCAGTGTTCAAGTGCAGCTGAGACAATGGAGGCATGAATACACACTTTAGCTTCTGGAATTAAGTTTAGACAGTATCTGAGATGTAGAGACAACCAGCAGATTTTGGCAACTGTTTGGATTTCATAGACAAGGAAATTTAATATGCAATATTTACTTCTTCTGATTTCTTCCCCTTTGTGTGAGTGAATAGGTGCCAGACTGTTTGGTCAGCTTAAACTTCTTTGAAACTGAAGGGCCTAATTGACAACTTTCATTTAAAGGCAAGTGTAAGAACCCAGGATGGTCCTTTTGTCCGCTGAGATGTTGAATCAATAGCCACACACGACAGTCCAAATAAAGGGGTGCTTCCAAGGCTGAGGAATTTGTTCTGATTCTAGGGAGGTTTGAAAGTCTGTGAAAAAGAAAGCACAGTTGTTACAGCAACCTGCAAGAAAACACTAGACACAGCCTAAATATGTGGATCTCAGAAAAAATGGGAGAGAAAGTGTTTTCAGCTGATTGATGGTTAAAGGGCACTTGGACCTGAAAGCAAGGAAAGTGTCTAAAAATTGTTGGAGAGAATGTTAGTCATCCCAGGTCAAAACCACCAGGGACCACTTTCTAAATTTAACAGCACAATCAACCTGCAGTGTCAGGAATGCTCTCGGTACTATCCCAAATCACTAGAGCAGAGGTACCCACTCTGACCCTGAGGCTGGGGCTGCTGGGTATGGATAGGCAAGGCTGCAGCTTGGGGCTGAACTTGGAGGGTGGGGAGAGGGGTAGTTTCCCTCCTGTTATTTCATTGTGTTGGAACACAAGTGTCCAAAATAGCCATCTCTTCTCATACTCTTCCCCCATCTGTACAGAGACATAGGCTGTTTACTAGAGAAATGCAGGGCACAGTGAATATATAAGGAATATATACCGCCCTGGCTGCTATGGTGTAAAGTGCTTGTTACATCACAGTGTGCTGGGCCAGTACCAAAGAAGGCACTCAGCTGAGCAGAAGTGACATCTTAAGATTTCAACATTTGCCAGTCTTCCAAGCCCTACCACTGGGTTATGTTCAGTCGAAAACAGGCGGTCCCCTTCCTCTTTTGGCCAGATTTCAACTAGCGCAGTTACAAGAAAACCTTTGTTTTCTTCATCCTGGCCCCAGCAAAGGGAAAGAGCTAAATCCTTTCTTTTCTGCCCTCTGTACGTTCCTTTTTCTTCCCTTTTCCTCTTGTCCCTTTTTATGAATTCCCACATCACTTTTGCTTTGTAAGCATTTGTCTTTTCCCTATTAAGTATTTTTGGAAAATATTACTTCCTGTTCTCTCCTCCTCTATTCTTTCACGTTTATTCCCAGTTAATGTTCGATGACCAACGCCAGGTAAACACAACACAGACATTTATAGCTGAGCTAGTAGTCTATAGTCCCTTGTAGAGAATTTCTCTAAGTTACAATTTACCTCATCCTAATGTTGCAGCTGAAAATGATGAATCACATCCGAGAAGCATCTAGTTCTCTTCACGTCTCTCTTACTATGGAAGAGTTTTGGAAAATAAGCCTTTTTTTCCTGGTTAAAGAACAAGTGAGCAGCCCAGATGGTTTCTCACTGAAAATCTCTCTGAGAGGAACATGTCTTGGGACAGACCTCTGTTAGGATAGGGAAGCAGGTCTTGAAAATCCAGTGGGAAGAAATGAGGCACAACTAGAATTTATTCCTTCATCTCATGCAAAATAGAAACAGACAGCTCAAAAAATTCCACCTTTCAAAATAAAGCAAAACCACAAGACATGATTCAGCTCCAGGCAGATCAAGTCCTTCCTCAGGAATTATATTTGAGAAAGGGCAAGAAAAAGATTAGCAATATGGGGCCTTTGAACCCTCTTTTTATTTAAAAAAAAAAAAAAAAAAATCGACTTTTCTAACTGCTATGAAATCAGCTTTCATTTTGACTCCTTTCTTTGACAACTCTCATAAAAAAAACAGTAAGCAGAAAGGTGGTCCATGACATGAATTCTGTTTTCACTCACTTCCATGTACACACATCGCTCCGGTGGACTTATGTTACATAAAGTTATCAGTTTAGGCAGTCACACAGAAATTATATTTGCCCTAGCCTCCATTTACTTCCAGAGATTTTTGATCATGCCAAACAAATGCAAGGTCAGAGGAGCTAACTGGGCTTCCCTTGAAGTTGGGGTTTGTTCCCAGGACCACTGGGCCAACATGGAGAGGTTTTGAAAGCCTGCTTTGAATTCTGCAAGACAGTTGTCTGGGAGGGTTAAATACAAATACCATTCACCTATCAAGAAAGACACAGTCAATTACCTATTCAATCCTATCGTGCCTGAAATGGGAGAATTTCTAAAAATCAGGTGAGTCAAGTATAAGTAATGGCTACAGGAAGTTGTTCCTCCACAGAAAAACTCACTAGCAAACTAACACGGGCAGACAGACCTTTTACTGGGAGTCAGTTCCCTCACTTTTGACCTACGTTAATTTTTCCTTGTTTAAGTTTCTCAGCTGTTGCTTTTAATGTGAAAATACAACTATAAATCTGTGTTGCTTTCACTGAGAATGTGAAATAATGCAACAGAAGTTAAAGAGGAGTTTATGTTGCAAAAATATTTCTGTTATGGAGTTAATTTCATATCATTTTATTCTTCTCAAGCTTATAATTTTCTACTGCTCATACATTTTTATGGCCAGAAGTGATTGTTAGCGTCATCTAGTCTGACATGCAGCATAGCAAGGGCCAGAGAAGTTCATCCAGTAATTCTTGCACTGATCCCAACAATTTACTTCTGGATTAGAGTATATCTTCTACAAAGACATCCAGTCTTCATTTAAAACCTTAAAAGCAATGGGAAAAAAAAAAATCTGCTACACCTCCTGGCAATCTGTCTGAATAGTTAATTAAATGTTAGAAATCCACATTTTATTTCCAATGTGAATTTCATTTTGCCTTAAATTTAGGCATTGGGTGTCTTGGCCACAGCCAAGAATCCTCCAGTACTCTTCACATTTCCCTCCGCCAAGGTGCTGAGCGCTTTGCAGTTGGGGAATTTCCCACTAAATGTTCTTTCACTCAAAGGTGTTGATTCATTAGCGAACTACACATGACACATGGCCAAGTCCTGTCCCTGCAGTATCCCAAACGGACAGCTGACCCCTGCTGCTCTCCATAACAGAAAGTGTGCCCAGCCTACACATGTGGGAGTGTTCAGCAAAGGGGACACAAGCTCTGCTCCATAAACTGGGCTCACCTCTTGTAATCACGTCTCCAAGCTGAGCTGAGGCCCCGTCACACAGAAAAGCCTACCTGGTTCCCCTGGAGCAAGAGCAGAGGCAGCTTATGGTTATTAGCACCTAACAATGTAGGTGCAACCACAGTGTAACTGATGCTAACCTCGAGGACAAACAGCAAGGGGGACAGAAAATGTGACCAGAGCAAAAGTGTACCCACATAACCAATCTGTGGATTAGAAGGCCATCGCACAGACCTGACAGTCCCCCTGAAAAAAAAGGCTCGGAGGTTAGCAGGAACTTGAAGCCAAGTTTGCTATTTACAGCTGAAAAATAATTGGGTAATTGCAAGCTGGCCACTTCGAAAACCAAATCTCACCCATTCCATCTTCACATCCTTTCTTAAGATAGGGGTATTTCATCTGTAAAATTATTTTAGACAGTCGCAAAGTGGCCCTAATGTAACCATCATTGCTCATCCTCCTTCCCCACCGCTCTTCCGTGAAACCTGCTGTGCTACTGTCACGCTATTAACATTCCTCCGAAGTCACGGAAATGCTAGGATGTACCTGATGCATTCAGAAACCCAGCAGGTGCCTTCTGCAGGTACCAGGCGTCCAAGCAATGCCAGGAAGCAGTCATAAAGTTAACACAGTAGTAAGCTATGTAATTTTTAGATAACAGCTACTTACATAAGTACAGAAATTGCTACATTTTACATGTACAGATCGCTCACATTCCAATTATGGACCAAGACCCAGTGCATGCAAATAATTAGTATTTAGGAGCAATACATTATTTTTTTCCCCCTGCATGCCACTCGGTGATCTGAAAATGCTGGTCGATTCCTAAGTTACTTTGCATGTGTCAGTGCAATTTCTCCTCAGTCCCAGAAGCTTCTGGAGCACATAAGTAATGTTATAATGTTACAAGGGCCTAATAATTGTGTCCGGGAAGCTTCCCATACAATTTTCATCTTTTATTATATGGTTAGCTTGTTTATACATCAGTATCATTTGGCAAATTGCATCTAGCATACATGGGGAGGCTGAAGCTTAAAAATACACTCTTGTTCCTCATGCAGCCCCAGGTGCACGACATTATCCTTTAATGCCATGGAAAGTCTCCCGCTACCTGACACGAGGTAGAGCGACGCCGATTAACTTCGCTCGTAAGCTCTTTCGCGACATTGATGCGTTTGCATTCGAACGGTGACATTTTAATAGGCAACATGGGAGTCGGTGGCTGCCGCTGGAAAGGGCAAGGCCGCTCACCGTGCGGCTTGCCCCACTCGGCTCCCCGGGGGGGTGCGCTGAGGCGCCCCCGCCCTGCCTTCGGGTCACGGCTCCCGGCGAGGCACAGCCGGCCCCCAGCGCCACCGCCCGCGGGCCGGGCCGGGCCGGGCNCCGCTCCCGCGGGGCGACGCCCGGCGGCCAGCAGCCCCGGGGCCCGCTCCCTCGGCCGCGTCCCCCCGAGCGGGAGGCCGCGCGGTTTATTTATTGAAGGAGATTTCACCTAGGAGCCGCTGATCAAAGCTAATGCAAA
Organism: Scopus umbretta; assembly: GCA_013400535.1. Taxonomy (NCBI): domain Eukaryota; kingdom Metazoa; phylum Chordata; class Aves; order Pelecaniformes; family Scopidae; genus Scopus; species Scopus umbretta. Next base: position 31,777 of record VZTL01056017.1, on the reverse strand, counting down.
ATGCATGTCTCCCGTTAATAGACTGATTCTTCTAAGCCCTTGACACTGGGAATTGGGATTTCCCAATGCTATTAGCACTTAGCAGTAGGCGCTCCAGGCCAGCCAAGAACAAGGGATTAAGAGGTATTTGTCTAAACTAATTTCTCCCTCTATACCGGGTCTATAGAGACTGGTGTTACTCTGCTGGAATTGTGCAACACGGCTAATTGGCTACAAATTTAACAGTGGCAGGGCTCCCACTGGAGGCTGCCGTGCATTCATTGCCCCCGCTCTCGCCTCAAGCGCCAGCCGGCGTTGGGCGCCTGGGCCGGCCCTGCCGCCGGCCGCCCTGGGCTGGCCGGGGGGTGCCCCAAGGAAATGGCCTCCTTCACGTGGGCCGCTCCGGGTCAGGATCCTAGGTCTGGGGAAGATGAGAATCCTGTCGTGCCTGCCTGGAGAGCCAGCAGGGCCTGGACACCTGTGGAAAAGCAAGTCAATCAAGTAAAACTGTAATTATCATAGAAACAGGATTGTGCTGCACAGGGCCAGCAAACTTGTGTGTGAACGACCATTCAGGATGGACGTTGACTTTTCTTGGACAGATACTTTACTGCTGCTCATGTCCCTTCCAGAACAAGAGAGAACAAAACTTGCGATATTTGGCTACGATTCCTTGGCATTCCTCCCTCCAGGCTGGTTTGCACCTTGACTCCACTGAGTGCTTACTTCTTTACCGCTTGAGCACAACCTAAAGTTAAAAGTAGTTAAGTATATTTCACAGATACGTCTGACCAGGGAGAAGACTTAGGAGCCATTAAGGGGACACAGGCGCATTTCTGGTTTGTTTTCAGGTCAGTCAAAAAGCACCGGGGTTGCTAGAGTAGGCCTGGTCTAAGGAAGAAATGCTGGGAAAGACCACAGTCTAAAGTCACTGCTGCTGGAGAATGATTCCGTGACAACTGGGGGTTTATTCCTCTGCCCCAAGCAGCAACCCCTCACCCACAGTAGCACCATTACACCATTGCTTCTTTTTGGAGGGGAGACAGGATTCTCCCAGCAAGACTGTTCAGTAGTGGGCAAAGGCCTCCATTTCCAGGATGAACTTCTACACTCCCAAAGGCTCTGGTGGAAATCTGAACAGCCGGATGAGTCAGGCAGGACCTCAGTGTCCCCGTCTTTCAGAGTTGTCTTCTCAATCTGAAGCACTGCATCACTACTGCCTTGAGCAGAAAGGTCATCCCGAAGTTGTGACATTATCCACCTCAGTTGCCTGGAAACCCAGCGTACTAGGAAATAAAAATCAGTAAAGCTAAAGTTCCCCACCTGGCAGTTTGGATTGCTGGATCATGTCACACTTGCTAGCACTAGATTCACAAACTAGGTTGCTATTCTACCTGAGTCGTTTCTGTGTTCATCCTCCAAATCCAAGGACAAAATTCAAAATTCTGTGATTTCTCTGTTGAGTCCAGTGTCTTACAATGCCTCACCTATAACATATACCTGTGAAACTCAAGTAGCATCTTACACAGCCAGGCCAAATTACCAAGACACTGTCGGAAGAGTGACTGTTTAAAAAGGTTTGCAGTGCTATTTGTTGAATTTCGGCATGTGCTGCTGGGCATAGGCATCCTCCTATACTGAGAAAAGCCCATGAAAATTCACAGAATGAAATTCTGGCTTTAGTAAGGTGGATGGGAAATACTCCGAATTTCAGCAGGGCCAGAGTTTTCCTGAAGGAGGATGTAGAGCTTTACCTGTTCAGTGGGGTGCCCTAAACAGCCTAAACAAGAACCAAAGCCAGGTTGGCAATGTTTGCCCTCCCTCTCCTGTACTTACGTACACGCTGATGGAAAGTTAACAGCGGTGTCTGGTGATGTGGAACACGCTATCGTCCTGCAACAACCCAAAGACAGCATCAATTTTAATCTTAGTCTACAAGATGACAGTAAGATGCTGCCCGAGAATCAATTTGACAATATTGGTCCAGGAACAGACATGACTAATTCTGTTAAAAATCTAACATCTAAGCTGTCATTGATCAAACCTTTCAAACTAGAGATTGCATGGCATTAACCAGAGCGCTTCTTGAGATGTGCATGGAGAATACGACAAATTCAGTGGGAATGTCCTCCATGTGAGGTAACACAGGGATACAGAAGAAGGCGGCAGAAAACAAGATGAAGATTATTCAAGGTGTTCCACTTCTGTACAAGATATAACTAAAACATCCTCGTGGCTTGCCAGGAGCAGAGGTTGTCTGCCGAAGCAGTAAGTACCCCTGCTAACTTCATACAGCAGCCAGAGGCCAAGCTGCCTAGCCCCCACTCATTAAGGGAGAAGTGCCCCATTCAATGAGGCACTTCAACAGTTGTCTACCTTTGAACGTGCAAATACCCCCATTAAATCTGGTGGATCCCGGCCAAAACTAATTAATTTAGCAATGCTTTGCATCAAAATCTCACTTGCAATACATAGCACTCACAATCAGAAAGACAGGGGATTAATTAAACTAACTATTTAGAAAGCTGAGCAGGTTACGACTGGGTTAGGACTAAAGAGCATAATGATATCCTTAGTGGAAGCCAGAGAAGCAAATGACCCCTGTGAAACTGATAGGAATTTGCTGAGGATTTTTTTCTGTTTGGTTTTTTTGTGAGATAAATGAATTGGGACTGGCAAGCCAACCAATTTTGGGTCCAAGAGGCCATGCACTTTTATTTAGATTGCTTCTTTCAACCTGTCCCTACCAACCAGGCTTAACCCAAACTGTATCATGAGCAGCAGCTTCATAGTACTTCCAGGTAGCAAAACAGACCATTAAAAGCTTCTAACGCTTGTGATTAGACAAAAAAAAAAAAAAAAAGAAAAGAAAGGAAACAAGAAAGAAAGTGAACCACTGTAGAATTTCAGACATTATTTAAATGTGAACCTAGATGCATTCAGAGCATGTCTTCACTGTGCTCAGCTTAGCAGGCAGGCTGGACAGCAAGACACGGGCTTGATAATGTGCTGTATTGCAGTGGACAAAATCAGATTCTGAAGGATTACGCTTACTAACAAAACAAGTAAAAAAATTAGTCAAATGAAGTTACTGCAATGATATTTTAGAAAGTAAAACAGTAATTGCAGCACTGCAGGCCCTCTTGCTGAGCCTAATTCTGTAGGCCTCCTTGGGGTGTATCGGTAGCTCCATCAACTGAAGGGTGCCAGTTTGCACCTGCTGAGGATCTGGCCTTTAAACTCACCCAGCTTGTGTCAGCAACAGAGTGGCCTCTTACAACCTTTCCGCAACACTGCAAAATCTTTAATGGCTTGGCACTGCTCAAAATCATTCCATTTTGTAAGAGGAAAGTAAGTGGTATTTCACCCGCCTGGGAGGACCTTTCTCTTCCAGCTGATTAAGGAGGAAACACTGTCATAACCTCAGTTCTTCTAATACGACAGGCAGTAATGAATGGCTGAGATGACTGTGATCTTTGCGTCCTATGGCCAGTCTATTTCCTGTAGGTGTTTCCTATGACTGTAGGAAATTATGGTCAGGGCAATGAAAGAAGCATGCCAGACAATGATAAACACTCCAGAGTCAGAGCAACATGAAACTGGCATGCCTGTATCTGCTATTTATTAGCACACATGTGTTTATATATGGTTCTGTCCTCTGTCAAGTGGCAGTCAAGAACTGCACAACTATAGGCTTGGATTATTTTTTCCCATCAGGAAACATATCTTGCATGTATGTGAAGAACGTTGTACACAAATACATCATCTGGATCCATTTGCCAAAAAAAACCAAAAGACTTTTGGGCATCTTTGCAAAAGCAAGTCCAATTGCCTTTTAATTTTAAAACATAATAAACATTCATTCGTTCCGACAGGTGAGTCTCTCTGATACAACGACACACAGACCTATTTAGGAAGCTATATAGTTTGATAAACCTCCAGACCTGTAGGAAACAACCCAGACTGAACACAGGTTTTTGACATTACACTTGGGAAATGACTACCTTTGCAAACAATAACGTCTCCGTGCCTAAGCCCTCAGTTCCAACAGTCATGTACATTCATGCATGGAAAAACCTGTAAGAACACTGACATGCCAGAATGTTTGCAAGATCACTGCCTATGAAAGGTTATTCACAGACACAGTCTCAGGCAAAATCACGCCCTCAGAGGTATTACAACCCTGCCAAAGTCATGGAAAGCCAACAGTTTTCTACTGTGTGAGGAACAATAGAACTATTCTGGACAAGATTTATTCTGAAAAGTAGAGCTTGTGGATAGTCATAATTTTCTTTTCAGAGCACCAAAAGCTGCTGTGCCTGACCATGAAGGTTGCCACAGGACATACCCTACCCACCAGAAAAGCTAAAAGTGCAGAATCAGAGGCTGAAGGGAAAAGCATGAGCTTTTCCTTCTGTATTCCCCACTCCACAAGTACACTCCCATGGCTTGTACATGTGTTTCCTTTGCCACAGATGTCAAAACTGACTCCTGAAATCATTGGATTTGCAAGCCAGCAAAAACACTTGGTACTGCGTTGTAGTCAGAGGAGTCCACAGTGGCTGTGTGTTCCATGTCCTGGGCAGCAACTGTGCCTCCAGGCTGCTGAGACTACTGTGAAGGTCTGTAGGGGGAAGCATATTCCCGGGGAGCGGGGGGGTCACACACCATTTGATTATCACTGATTTTCCTCAGCAATGAGGATAGCTCCATGACACCTCAACAACCTGTGATAAAGATTTTCCCCTTCTGGGTATTACCAGCCAAAGGGACGTGGACCCAGCTCATCAGATGCACTTCAAGACATCAGAGACCCTAGAGCAAGGCCAGGTTCTCCCTGGGCAAGTTCTCACCTTGAGGAATTTGAACCACTGTAGGCAGAATGAAAGCTCTTGGGTTCTTACCCCAGCTCACTCTCGGGTGACATGATATACCCCTCTCCCTGACATACACATCTACATTGATCTTCCCCAGCTCCCTGCCCACACTGCTCTGTAAACCCTCTTTAATCTCCTGCCAGGCACTGCAAACCTACCACCTGCCCTCCTCATGCAGCCCAATCCAAGGAGCCTGCTGCCCAGTGCCCAGTTTAAGGAGCAAGACTCAAGAATAGAAAATACAAGGTCACCACGGACCTACATTAAAGATGCCTCTCTCACACAAGATATGCCAGTCAGAAGTTACCCATCAGTGCTGGTAACACTAGCACTGCACAGGAGGTCACTGGCAGTCTGGGAGCACACACAGGGCCACAGAATAAGAAATTGGTCTCAAGAAGTGTCAATACATTGGAAAAATGAAGCAATTTAGATCAGTTGCTAGTAAATAAATCAGTGCTGCTTGAAGCTTTGGGTGTAATTTAACCAATATACCTACCTCATTACCACTGAGATGTCATCCTGATATTTACACATCAAAATATTTGGCTAAACATACTAAAATAAGAGGGGTAGGAGGCAGGTTGCACAAGAGGCACTCCGAGCTCTAAAGCAGCCACAAAGAGGTATAAAGCCTCCTCTTAAACACAGTGGAAGAGAAGACAATGACGAGGCAAAACCCAGGCTAGAGGCCTGCAATCTAACAAAATCCCACCCATCTCAGCAGCAGCACTGAACTACGCACTGGGAAGTTCCATACCTGAGCAGTGGATTCCAACTGCAGTGAGATTTTCTCTGAGATCAAGACACTTCAAATACCACTTTCCTAATGTTTTTACTTTTTAGGGTTTCTCATGTTTTGGGTGAAATCCCAAACACAGGTGACAATAATTGCAGGTATCTGCCCCACAAAGTATCTGACTGACACAAATGCGTGTTGAGTCCTTTGAGAGGAACGGGGCTGTATCCATTCCACATGCTAACATAATCAGGGACATCCAATGTCATGCAAAACTGTTTACACTGTCAGTAATAACCCTGGAAGAAAGAGGTTTTGAGCTGCTTTTTATTGACATTTACCTCACTCCAGAGCTCAGCAAAAATGTGTGTAGTTGATACAGCCAGCCACAGAGATTTTTGTTTTCTCTAAATAAGTCTGAATAAACAATAAAAGGTTAAGTGCTATTTTTTTCAAAGCCTGAAACACAGGCAAACAAATTGAGGGTAGAGAACTCAATTATATGAAGCAGAAGCTACTGGCAGTTACACTCGGCAGAGCTGAATAATTTTCAATTACTCTGGAAGAAGAGGTCAACAAAGTATGTTCCCCAATCTGTACATTCCTAAACCCAGACCTCCTAACATTGCAAGTGCCCTTTGTCAGGGTAATTCAGTGGAGTTTTTTTTCCCCCCTGCAAGCACCCTTTTCCCTACTTTGATCTTATCAAGTTCTTTTCTTAGGACACCTACAATTAAACTTATCCTAAATATGTGCCTGCAACAGAGGACGCATTTGAACACCCGCTTCCCGAAAGCCAAACTTCACGCCATCGCAGCCAAGCATTCTGCCAGAGAGTTGCTACAGCATGACGGGGGCTGCTGTAAGTACCTCTCTGACCTGGGGTGCTGAGGGTGTTAACCCAGCAAAATGAGGAGATGGGCCCCATTCCGGGGTCATCTGTGCCAGTGTCTGAGCTTCCCAGCTGTGCCGGCACATCCCAGCTAAGGTGGCGGGTTTTCCCCAATAGGGACTGCAGAGGCTCAGCAGGGCTGGTCAGCTGTCCTAGTACAAAAGTAAAATCTCTGGAACATGGTATGACTATGCCTCCTACCAAACAACACCAAGGAATTTTGAGTGCTGCATACCAATTTTGTCACATCTTCCTGGCTTTGAGACTTCACCTCTGTTTTGCTACACTTCTAGCTTCAGAGTTTCTTGCTGCCATTTTTCCTTGGCTTTTCTCTCAGCCGGTTTGTTTTGGTTTTGTGTTTTGTTTTTTTTTTTAATGTGAGTTTTTCGTTCCAAGAGGCAACGGGAATGGAGTAACATTTTATGTCACAAAGTATCTCCATCACCACATAAAGAGAAAGGAAACTTCTGCTTTCGTGTATATCACACACACGTATATAACAAACAACATATGTAGGCAGGATGGTAAAATTTCTAGCATATGGAATGAACAAGGAAATTTTCTATGTACTTCTGTTTTCACATACAGCAGCACCTAAATGTGGCAATTACGGTATCAGGAAAGATGCTCAAATGTTTATTTCTCCATTAGGACTTTACACTGCTATCTGGTCTAAATGGTGCAGTGAATCCCAACAGAAGGAGCTTTTATGATGATAGTGTCATTTTTACAGCAAATATAAGCTGATGATTTTCAGTGGAAGGAGAAAGCCGCTAAAAATTGACTAACCTACTTTTTAGTCAGAAAAGAGACGTTTTATTTAAAACCTTTGTGTGAGAGATGCAATCCATTTATCCTCAAATACCTGCCCATAAAGTTGCTAGTGTATGTGGAGAGAAGGTAAAAGAAGAAAAATAAACCCATTTCCTTATTTCCCACACAACACGCAAAAACTGTTCCCTGTGTATAAAAGAGGTTTTGAACTGGCTAAGAATGAAATGGATTCTGGACAGAAAAGCTCCCTCGCTCTTAGATTCAGCCCTTCCTTGGAGGTCTGCAATTGTTGTTAGCTTCCCAGTGGGGAATTTTCTCTTTCTAGGCCTGGCCTTGTGTCTCATAGAACCATAGAACAGCCTAGCTTGGAAGGGACCTCAAAAGATCATCTGGTCCAACATTTCATGGGAAGGGGAGCCTAGATGAGATTGTCTAGCAGCCTGTCTAATCCCATCTCGAAAACCTCCAGCCATGGAGACTCCACCACTTCCCTGGGGAGGTTGTTCCAGTGATTGATTGTTCTCACTGTAAAAAAATCTAGGGGTAGAGAGATGGATTGCTTTCCTTATTCTGCTACCTTTTGGGGGATTGTGGGCAAATTGCTTCACCTCTGCAAGCTATCGCTTCTTTATAAACTTCACAAATCATACCACCTGACAAGGAAGTTTAAATAAACTAATGCTTCCAGCTAGCATCTTCTACTGGAGGATTTCAGAGACCTTTCCTGAAAATCTTCCTGTGGGGAATGCAACCATACTTTTGCTTTATTAGTCATGGACCTTTGGGGACTTTTGTTTTTTTTCCTCAGCAAATGCAAACCTTATTCTGTCATCTCTCACTGCATTGAAATAAAACAAATCTATATATCACTGATGAGAATCCTTAGGAGAGTGTTGCTGCAGGATGATGGGCCCCATCTGGAGGCCTTGACTGTGTAAGGAAAAGGGAAAAAGCAAGGTAAATGTATAGGGTTAAAGAGACCAGTGATCTTTGTACACACAGTGTGTACCACACCAGCAACTCAGTACACCCTTGTATTTAAGAAAACGTAAATGTCAAACACTGCTGAGCCGCTCTCCTTGCCTCATTTTTATAATGTGGAAGAAAACAGTCCCAGACATAAGAAAAAGCAGTAATAAAGAAATGGCTATTATCCCAGTCTCTCATTCGCTTCCTAATTCCGGTTGGGTCTTCCCCTCCACTGCTCATCCTCCCAGCGCACCCCGCTGTAAGGTTGCCCTGATGTTGCTGTCTCCGCTACCTAGCAAAACAACCACGGTTTTAAGGTGGGAGGCCTACCGATTTCATAAAGAGAGTCTGAATACCTGATCCCTGGCAGGGTATTCTTCAGTGTAAATACATTACGTAGGTACTGCACTGCTGCAATATTCAGGAACTGAAAGCAAGCAAAGAAAGAAGTCAGTAGCCTGTTCTTAAAAAGCTTCTTTTTGGCCACTCTTGCCTCCACTCCAGCTCTGCTCTTAGCATGCCTGTGCAACAGAGGAAGCTCCTGGGTGAGCCTCGACCCCCTTCCACTTTAGAGGAAAGGAGAAACCGAAGATGTGGCAACTAAATTTTTTGCCTCAGCTTTCTGCTCTACCTAGCTGTGCTTAGGCCTCTGCAGTTTTGCATCCTCAGGAGCATGCTCAGAGCCTAATGTTGAAGGCACATCCTCAGTACTGTTTCTGAAAGGGAGGGAAATGGGGGAGTTTGTGGCTTTTGGGTTTGCAGCACTCAGCACTCCATATAACGTTGAAAAGCGACCGACTTCACAGGTGACTTTAAACATGTGGCTCCCCCATCTGCCAAATCTCTCCTGGCCCTCTGGTGTGACTACGTCGTATTCATGATCACTTGGGTGGAATTTTATCTTTTTTACTCCTTGTTCCTCACCAAAAAGTTTAAGTTCTTTTTCTGGCATGTCCAAGAAATTGATACATTTTATCACATCAGTAAAAGACTGCCCCACTTCACTCCATGCCCCCTCATAGCTGACTGACGCATTGGTAGCACCTCTTATTAGGTCACAAGAGGTCACCTTCTGCTTTTAATGGCCAGCAGCTCTAACCTCTGTCATCTACCTGATGGCATTTCATGATTTTTAATACTGTCCTTCACCCTTTGAAGGACCCCTGATCATCACCCACAAAGCGATCTCACCATTCTCCTTCAAATCCCTTCTTCCCACTCTCCTGTAAAACACTGCCAAATCTGGAGTGGCTGTTGTGATGCAAGCTACTCCACTGACCAACACGATCAGAGTACTGCAGGTGTTCCCTGCTCTGGCTGTTGTTTTTCAAAATATTGTAAGCATTTTGGCATAGGAGATCCTCTTGTTTCTTGGTGCGTTCTGCACAAAGGTATCCAGAGCCATGGCTAGGCTCCAAGTACCATGCTAACAAAAAGCAAAAGATGATGATTTCCCAAGCTCTGTATGTATCCTTCAACAAAAAAATTTCAGGTCAAATTTAAGCAATAAACTTCAGGTCAAATTTAAGCAATTCCCTTTTATTTACTTCCATTTTATTGACAATGAACAACTCTTAGCAGGCAAACCTCAAAATATACCTCCAGTAACAATTGTTTTGCCTCAGGTATTTATGCAGCATTCTAACTACAGCATCTATATAGCATTTCTTTTTCCCCATGCATACAAATACACACTCATACTTAATACATTAGCATTTCCACTATACGTTTTTACAGTGTATCCAGTTAAGCAAATTGCTCAATTAGCTGAATAGGGTTTTTTCTTTTCATTGTGAAAAGACAGAGTCTTGCAGAATGGAACGGTGTTCACAGTAAGAGGTCAGCTGGGTGTGATTTTTGGAATAAAGGAGAGAGGATGAGTGGGTTGTAAAAGATTTTTTTTAATTATTCACATTTTATTGCCTTAAAAAGTCAAACAGAGAGGGCAAACCAACACATGTTCATGCTGCTATGTAACAGTAACATGTTGTAGAAAAAAACTTACTAGAATTTTCCCATTATAGCGTGTACCTCATGGACATAGAAAAGACTGTGGAACTGTCAAATCCTGAGTGTCAGGGAATGGTATATCCACTCGTTGGTAAAACAAGTCAGTTAATTTGGCAGGTAAGTATTAAGTAATCATATTGTCAGAACAAGGCAAGTGGCTAAGAAAGGAAGACAAAGAAGAAAAGAAAAAATATAAAGACAAGGCAATAGGAAGGAGCCAAACAGGAGAGGGGGAAGGGAAAGAATGCGGGAGTTTGATGGCCAAGTGATGAGAGAGTAAAAGATGATAATCCATCTGTTCCAGATGGTACTGGGTCGCCTTGTCTTCGTGGCTTATGCTGGACTCCACTTATGACTTTCTGCTGCCTGGAAGAATCTGAGCATCATCCTACCTGGGTTTTGTTACATACCGAACGGAACGGCTGAGAAAAACTTAAGCAGGTTGGATATTTTCTCATCCATATTTGTAAAGATTTTTTTCCAAAAACTTTATTATTTTCATGCTCTGTGGATTTTTTGCTTGCTCATATCTTAGCAAATGTTAGTTTAGTTGTTTTAAGTAAATATTGTTTCATTTTTCTTTGGGTTTTCCCTTATTTGATTTCAACAGAGCAAAATTTCAAATGAGCTGAACGAGGTTTTTTTGATTTCATTACATTTTCCTGGGGTAAAAATGTCTATGATATTTGCCAAGGCAAAGTGTTACATCACGTACTCTATTTATGTTTCAGCATTGCAGTGACTTTTAAAAGCTCACAGCAGGAAATGAAGAAAAGCCTGAACTCATAATTATTAAATAATAATAAAAAAATGTACTCTGCTAAGGTTGCATTTATTCAAAATGGTACAATTAATATATCCCCATGTTTCCATTAATATACGTTCCGGTGGAGAAATTGATAGGAAACGTGGTCATGGCATGAACTTTACAGCAGATTTGTATAGTCTCTGCTGAGCAGAGTTTAACTGAGCAAAGCAGCTTGGATAAGGAGTACAGTACAGCAATGAGATTATCCATCATGCACCACCTGAATGATCAATATCTAAGTTTTTCTCATATTGACAGAGTTGGAAGGCTGCTACTTAGCATGATCAGACATCACAGACAATAGGGAATTTAAATGTTCCCCCTTTCCATGGGGGCAAACCATTCCTCTCTTAAGCTTCCTTCAGCCTTTTTCCTTAGGTCTGCTCCTTGCTGCTGAGATGAAAACACCTGCAGCTCCTAAAGCTAGCCCAAGGGAAGGTTGTGTAGGACCTCTCTGCATCTGATTCCCCTCCAGCTCTTCCCTGCAGCTCCTGGCATTGCCTGCTTCCGCCTGTCTTGGGCATCTCTGCCGTGCCTATTGCCTGGGGCTTTCCACGGTTCTCAGCTGCTCACCCAGACACTGAATGCTGAAACAGCTCCTACTCTCCTCCCCAGACGCAGCAGTCTAACCACAGCCCGGATTTCGCTTGTCTCTCTGACCTGCACTGGTGTTAAGCCATTACACAAGTAAAACCTTCATTCACAAAACATCAGTGCAGAGCCTCAGCACTATTCAAGACATCAGTGGCAACATGACCTTTCTTGGATTCTCCTTACAACCGTGAATTTGAAATATCTGTTGCCATCTGTCTCCACTCGTGGACCACAAGTTTTTAGTCTTCACCTTTATGGTTCTTCAGCACAGAGCTCATCCCTCTGTGTAGCACCTGGTCTCTGTCTTATGATTAATTCCTACCTTCAGTCTGCCAGCAGTGCCACCTGACCACCCTCTCATCTCCAAAGCAAGTCCAAGCTTTACTCCTTGCACATGAAGAGCTTTTTCATCAGCCTCTGCAAAGTGACCCCTTTATTTCTCTCCACATTCCCTACAAAAGCTACCTTTGCCAGAAGGGCCTGCAAAGCACAAGGGCTCAGCGCGCTACAAGCTACAACTGCCGAGTACCATGCAAGTCCTGTTTCTGTGAGCAAGTGTCAGTTCTGATTCAGTTTTGATTTTTTTAATCCTGTTCTGACACTTTGACAAATTCCTAGGCAGTGAGTTGTCATGCTCTGAAGTCTTAATCCTTGGTGGACTTCCGGAGATGCTAGTGTAAAAGACATAGTAAACATCTAGAACACAACGCCATTGTCTGATCTATTCTCCATCATTTGTCTTTCTGTACTGAAGAGCATGGTGCAGGGAATGTCCCTAGATGAGCTGATGCATCAGTCTCAGAAAACACCAGAACTAAGGAATAAGTGCTCAGACTCTCACATAATTGTGGGAAGCTCTAATTATTTTTTTTTTAATTTAAAGAGCATACCCAACACTGTGAATAACTAGCAAGAAGCAAGATTTAAAAGGAGAAAAAAGGTTTTGTTAAGCTTTTAACTTCAAATTATGTTTATGCTTGCAGACCAAATTCAAATGGTGTTTATTTCTTGAAAGCACAGAGAAAAAAACTCTGTTGCTGCTGTTGCAGACAAAGGATGAGATGTGCAGAGCTTCCACAGCACCTGGCAGAAAAAGTGTCGCTGTGATTCTTTACACTCTAGTGTACGTTGTAATACAGCAAATCGAGGGGCTCTTCTGCTCCCTCAGACAGGAGGCGCAGCACAAAATGCCCCAATCCCCCTGCCAGGGCTAAGAGCCTGTTGCTAAATCTTCATCAAAATCGTGCCCAAAGACAAAATATTCAGGAGATAATGAGCTCAGTCCTGCTGCCATAGGAAAACATCCATTCTGGCTATTGGAGTACTGCGTCGAAACGCAAGAGGAAAAGCAATTCTAATCATAATTTTATCTCTCTTATCACGAATATAATCAAAGATTTCTTCTTTAAAGTTACAAAAACTAGACAGCAATATTTTTATTTCACAAGGCGTCATTGACAGACTCTCTTGTCTGCAGCAGTTCAGAACTCTGGCTACTGAAGCTCATTGCTTTTTTATTTGCCTCCATCAGTGCTGAGGAGATATTTATAACTGTTGCAGTCAGTCTTGAAATAAGTATACAGTGCAAGGGTGCTGCATGTTACCAGTCAAGCAGAAGAAGACAAAGACAAATAAAAAGCAATGAAAAGACATGATATAGATATAGGGAAGATTGTGACTACCAAAGAGCTAATGGTTTTGTGATGGTAAGAACTGAGCTTAGAAGAATACCAGGTATTAGTAATGGTTTTGTTGAAAAATCTCTTCAGACCATTAAAGTATTAAGCTGTTCTTTATCGCACTTTCCCTACCTCTTCTTTTCTTTGCTATTTGGTATTTTTTTAATACTCTTTCTTTATATCTCTCCTACTGGATTGAATAGCATTGAGCTGCCTTTGCCATACAAAATCACAGATCACTAGATTTTTGTTTCGTTCTAGACATAATTTGAGACAATCGAATTTGAATAGCAATTTTGTGTTCACATCTATTTATTACGGGTCTTCAAAGTACAGGGAAAAGGGAAAATACAAAACCTGGTATATACAGGAAATGTCAAAGTGGGGAAAAAGCAGGCACAAAAAAAAAAAAAAA
>VZTL01056017.1:2730-18010 GCA_013400535.1 Scopus umbretta | reverse complement strand
AAAAAAAAAAAAAGTATTTTCCTCTGTTTTTTCTTCTAAAAGATGAAAAGCTAGTGAGACAGATTCCCTCCCTTGCAGGGATATGCTCAGTGCGAGAGGCTGAAAGGATTACAGCAGGATGCCACTCACATGGCTCTCACCATCTGTCCTGAGCCGCTCTGGTTTAAATTACAGCTACCTCAGGGTCCCTGTATCCCTAGCCAGTGTGCAGGGTGCCCAGCTGAGAGGCACTGGAGGATGCCAGTGTCTCCCACGTGGCTTGCATCCCAAGGAAGGGATGCCGATGCAGATCAGCCACCTCAGCCCTGTGCCTGCAGCCCCTTCTCCCCGCTTTGCATCCTCTCAGCCAAAAGCTCAAGTGCCAGGACACGAGTATAGATAACAATACGGCATCTCTGCTATCTCAGAACTGCAGAGGGAGAAGAGTATGGGATGGGGCCTGAGCTGCTCCAGAGCCACGAGTTTTAATCTTGGGCTATATGAGCATTTTCCACAGGTATAGGACTGGGAGCTGCCTGAGGCCTCAGGGAAGGAAGCACATAATTACGTTTCTTCTGACTTGCCCAAAGTTTTTGTTTCATTATTTCAAGCTGTATAAAAGGTGGTTGTGGTGGATAAGTAACCAGGGCCCAGGATCCGTCAGAACAGCAGACACATCTTCAAAAGATAGACTACGCTGTGCCACCAGAATCTGCTGGGAAAAGGTAGCGCATTTCATAACTGCTGTCTATTATTAGCCTATCACTATAGCCCTGCATTAAAAAATCACTTCAAATGAAGAAAAGGGAAAACGTATTCTTCCTCTATGGCTGGATTCTCCTCTTTGCTTTCCTTTACCAAAAATATTTTTAAATTTAAATGTGAAAACAAGTTATGGGTATGGCCCCCTGTGTTTGAAGAAATAGAAGGCAGTTTTTCTTGAAGTTTTAGGGTGATTCTCACTTTGCAAATATATTTCAGTAGTGTTAGATTGTATAATGACAGCTATGCATCCTGCATGCATGACTTGCTTGACTTTCTTTCCTCATCTTCTTGGTAACTGGGGTTGAGGGCTGCAGAAGAGGTTCCTAAATTACATTTCCCTTTCCCATATTTCAATCTACAAGTAAATGCCCAATTTGTACAAATTCTGAGCAATTTTTGGAGTTGCAGCCCCCTGGGGCTGCACCCTCCTTCAATTTGAAAATCAAAATCTAGGACTCAAAAAGAAAGCAGGCACTGAAGGTTCCTTCAGTGAGGGATTTATGCCTGAATTACTAACCTGCTCAGTAGGCTTGCCAGCTTTCTCCAGTAATAATGCTTCACATTAGTTATTTGAGCTCGAATGCAGCATTTGCAGAAGAAAAACATTCTGCAGTTTACCATTCTGGAAAGAGATGATTGTTGTATTGTCAATAAAGAGAAGGATTACAGAGTAGGCGAATTTGTTACATACACGTATGGCCCATGAAATACATCCCTCTATGAATCTTTAAATATTATCAGCCTACAGTAATTGTTACTTACACTCCACCCACTTCATCCTTCTTTCCTTCCTTTCCTCTGAAGAATAATTTGACAGTTGTTTTCTTTGAAAAAGTTGAACTACAAAATTATTTCTACATCTAACAGGGACACAAATATGCTAGCCTAAGTACAGTTAAGGAAATGTGGGCAAATTTGAAACCCTCATCCACATGAAAGCAAAAAATCAGAGTGTTTTCTAGAACTGAGATGGCCTGGAGAAACCTGAGTCTGTGGTGGAAGGGAGAAAAGCAGAGGGAATTAAACCTTCACCCCCCACCGCAGACCCAGGACTCTCCCCCTAGCATTGTAAAATGGAATTTATAGCTAAAATCAGGAAAATAGACCCAGGCATTAAGATCACAGGTGCTACTTCACTGACAGCCTATTATAAAGCTCCAACTGTGTCCAAAGTTATAAAGCAATTTCATAGTTATATTTATCAGGATGAATAATGTGCAAATCCACTTTTCTGTTTGCGGTTTGTTTTTTTTTTTTTTTAATATGTCATTATTAGAAGATTCCTACTGCACCTAGCAAGGCTTTCTGAGATGTTCATCCAGTGCAGTAGTGAACGGCAAATGTAGAACCAAGACACAGGGAAGAAGCACTCGAGCCCTGCAGCAATGGGAAGGAGGCTCCTGCCACCCAGTAAGAGGGAAACAAGGCAGAGCACTTATGTGCTGTCCTTATCCACACGACTCCCAAAGGTCAGCAGAGGCCAAAGAGATCGCAGCAAGCGGATGTCATAAAAAAACATACACAGAATGAGTTACAAAGGCCAAGAAAAACAGCCATTTTCAGCAGACATATTCTGAAGGATGAAGTGGGAAGAAGAAGGATGCATGGAAAGGGTGAAAAAACAGCCATCCAGCCACACCAAGACTCCAGCCAATGTGGGATGCAGTTGTTAACAGAGTCTGAGAAACTGAAGGAGTCACAAAGGCTCAGCCTTATGGCATCAGTGTGTTAAGAACAAACTTAGGCTGTTCCTGGGTACCTTAAAGTAAATTAGTCCAGGGCTAATAAAATGGTATAATCAAAATCAGAGACCGCATCATGCACTGTGGGCAAAAAAGAAACCTGAAGGTACTGACCTACATCCAAACAGATAGAGGTGTTTAACCTACATCTCACATGTGCAGGAAAAAATAAAATAAAAGGGTTTTATTTGTTTATGGAAAGCAGTCTGCTGAAAACAACTAGAAGCTCCTTATTTATGACCAAACAGGCTTGGCTTGCTCAAACTCCATCCTGGGCATCCAAACATGGTTTTCTTCTAAATCACAAGTGAATAATTTTCAAATGAAATGCAAATTTAAAGAGCTGAACAGCTGAAGGTACCTGCTTAAGAGCATCTGCCCAAAGCACAGTGGAGTAACTCCCAGAGAGAGGGACAGGAATGTCCAAAAGGAGAGGGGCATCATATCTCTCGATCCTACCAAAAAAAAAAAAAAAAAAACATGGCACATGAACAGGATAAACAATTGAGGATGAAACTTGGAATTGTGAAGGCAGGGTATTAGCAGGGCATAACCAGGAGAAGACATTCCCAGGCTCTTTTATCAGCTCCCCTGAGGGCTGATGGGGGTCTGTTTAAAGGCACAGTAATGGCGCTTTAAAATAATGGCACTAAAAGAAAATACAAAAATATATGTATAGCAGCCAGGACTCAGCAGGGGAGAGAAAATTGTCATGGGAATCAGAGCCTTAAGGGGATTCTGAAAAGGTTGCTGCAACCCATGAAGCCGCTGAGGTGGCTGAAACTAGGCCTGAAAACAAGGTCTCACCTGCAAGGATATTGTGGAAAACAGGAGATTGCTTTACAAAACTATTTTATTTCTAGTCTGTCTTTCCATGCATTTTATGTTTCTCCATTTCTTTAAGTTACTTACTATACTTGAATATTATAATGGAATCTGGATTTTAAAGTTCTTTTGCTCCTCTTTGGAGAATTCACCATAAGGTGAAGGTACAGCCAGATCCACCTCAGTGCCCTGGGCCACTCAGGGTCCCACCACATGTCCATACTGCAGACAGGCAGTAGAACCAAGCCCTGCTCCATATTTAGCACTATTAAATTAGGACACCAAAGAAACACATGTAGTTACCAGCTGACATTATGTTTAATGAGAAGGGTGAAAACAGGAATGCCTCCTCTGTTAGGATCTGGTGTCAGAAGAACAAGAGACAATGTGTGGAAGACAGAACTAAAATGAATCAAGCAGAGTCAATGTGATTCTGCAAATCTCACTAGTTCAGGATAGGTAGCCTGGGGACATCTATGGCAACAGCCACTGCGAGGTGGTGGTGACTGAAGAAACCCTTGCTCTTCTGAAGTTGTCATCACCTGAAGATGCCTGCTGAAGAGGAGTAGGCATTTAAGCCTGGCTGGGAACAAAAGACATGAGAGGCTCAACAACTCCCTTCTCATGTAATCAAGATGTCCACATTACCTAGCTCAGAAGCATGCAGAGCAGAGATGCAAGCAAGTCTCTGCCATCGCCTTTTCTCAGAAGATAGGATTCATCTCACCAAACTGTAAGCATTTAAAAGGAAGATGTTGCCTCAGCTTCCTCAGTAACTGGCAGCACAGATGGCAGCTTTCAGAGGTGATTCATCCCACCCATCTCATGTACCAACCTGGGCTGGGGCAACTCATCCCGGAGAGCCTCTCGTGCACATCATCAGGAAAGAGCCCTGGGTGACTCACCTGCCTCAACACCGATGTCCTGGGAGGCTAAAATTAAGAGAGAGAAATCCCACCCACAGAAGCTCCCCACAACCTGCCAGATCAGGGTACATGGCTCTTGCCCCACTCTGCTCTGCAGTGGTCAGCAGTGGCAGAACCTGCCCCAGCCCCAGCTCTGCCGGCTGCCTGTGGGCTCGGCTGGAGGAAAGTGAAATACAGCTCTTCCTGCTCCCTCCTCTGAGACAAGGAAGAACGAAGAGCTCCAAAGGTTAAAGTAACAAGAGAAAAGCCACAAGAAGGTAGATGGGTCTCAGATGGAGCAACTCGAGAGCTGGAGGCAAGATGATGGCGAATGGGAATAAAAAATGGGGCAGCAGAACTGATTTGGAGGTGCTGGGGAGGAGTGAATTAATTGCTCACCAAGGGCAAGGGTAGGCGCTCTGCCCACAAAGAGATGCTCAAAGCACTCTGTGGAGGAAAAGCCATATCCAGCCACAACTGCTCCGCTCTGAGTGCTAAGGCATGAATACGTTTGGGCCCAGATTCTTTCCTGAGCTAACTCTGCAGTGATACCAGAAATTATGCAAGTTAAGATGCATGTCTCTTATGAAAATGATGCAATAATCAGTGTCTACAGTTCGATTATGAGATAATTAATTTTAATTGCATATTACATTCTCATTGAATTAAAAGATTTGAAGAGTTTGACTATTTTTATATTCCCCTTGCAATACATTTTGTAGTCTGTGCTATTTAGAGACAGAAAATTGCAACTATTTTAAAAACACGACAATGACTTTCACCTCCCTGAGGGAAATCCTGAATTATTACCTTTGATGGCATCAGGGTTTCATCCTTATTCTGTTAGAGAAAATCGTTTGAGACCCCTTCTTAGCTTAGCTTTCCACCTTTTGAGTGCCTGGAGTTCCCAACCCTGAGGTGAAAAACGCTCGCTATTTATTAGGTGGAAGAGAGGAAATTATGATTTTTAGATTTTTTTTTTTCTTCACCAGAAAAATTTTGAAATAAAAACTTTCTTTCTGTCACAGCTTCTTGGTGCCACCCATTGAGCAGGGGTGTTGGCTGGGCCCTTGGTCAGCTCCCTCCCAGGGGAATGGGCTGCCATCCCGCCCTGTACAGCGAGGGGCAGCCCGGCTGCTCATCCCCGAAATGAGCCCGCACGCATGGGTAGCACCTCAAGCCCACACGCATGGGTAGCACCTCGCCACAGCTGTGACAGCGCCATTCCTGCCTTCAGCATCACTTTGCCAGCTGCAAGGGAGGGGGACTGAGGTCGGACATTGCCCCATGCAGCAGAGACGTGTTTTGCCTGTTCCGATTTTCCATTTTTTAGCTCCCGCCAGCAGCAGAGCATTGAGCAAAACGTCCCTGCTATAGCCCTCGACAATTCATTGTAATAAGTCACCAGCTGAATTGCACCTTGTGGTCCCACTGTGAGGGAACAAATCACCAACTTCTCCAATTGTTCAAATATCTTCTCAAATAGTTGCTGAATAAGTCATGCCAGTAATCGGCAGTTTGTAACTTCCCATCCAGCAGTTTGCAGCCGGTATTCAAGAGGCAGCCTTAGAAGCTGACTGGGTTTTGGCCAGCTGCGGAGGCTATAGGGTAATTCCCTAGGGATTTGGACACCTAAGCAGGAGCCTCTGCTTATGCAAGGGACAAAGTAAGAGCTTTTTGAATTGGCCTTCAGCGGCTCCAAAGAAGAATGAGGAGGGAGAGCAGACACACCTACACTCGACCTTCACCAGCCCTTTTCAGGGTGCAGTACATACTCCCTCTCCCAGCCTGACCCCAGCATGCCTGCCTTTCCCAGTCGGATCTGAACACTCATGCTCCCACAGCACCCGTCTTCAAGCGTTCAGGAGGCCAGCCCTCACTTAGCCAGGCACCGATGCTGCCTGCAGGGGTATGATGGTGGGACACCTTCCCGTAGACCAGAGGGGACAAACCCTATGAGCCCCAAACATCCAGCCAAGGAGGCTCCGTGATTGCCTGATGTGAAACGCAAGATAATGGGGATATAGAAAGGAAAGAATACGAACTGGGTTTGCGAGCATATCCCCAGTTTCATGCTTGAATACATAACCTTGCCCATGCAGAAGTTTTTTTCTAGCATTAATGTCCCCCTGTGCCCACCCTTTTTGTGCCAAAGAGGTGAGCAAAGCTGCGGAAATCTCACCAAACACCAAGCTTTATGCTGGATCTTTCCTTAGATCCCAAATTTTTAGACTCAAAGGATAAGTGGTGACAAGTTTTATACATATTTCTAATATATTCCTACCTTTTACCCCTTATGTCTCAACCTTTCTTTCCTAGTCTTTCTTGCTCTTGCATGATTTGTTCTGAGTGGAAGCCTGAAAGTGTGAAGGTATTGATTACACATCTCTTTCTGACACACAGTGAAATATGCCATCTTCCGTCTTCACACTGGTGACTGGCTTACATGGCAGGTTTCTTCTTTATGTATAAAACACATCAAAATTGTATTACATGCTGCTGCTGTTTTTAATAGAAATATTATTCAACTCACCCAAGTTTTCGTCAGGAAATTTTTTTCATTTCACTTAATGCCTAACCTCCTCGGGTTTTGACAGGTACACAAATCTTCCTGGAGGCTGCCGTTCCTGAGCTTGCTGTGTTGTCTCTGTTAAAAGTCTTTTATCCTGAGATCAGTGGTCCGGGGGATGAGAGCGAGCGATTAAGTTCTGCAATATACCTTGCAAGTAGGGACCGATCATTTGCTACTGAGCTTTGTCTGGAGCCTCTCAACTAAGGCTTAGCCAGTTCGATAAGTAGTGGAACAAAGGCTACTCTGGCATGAAGGCTGTTTATATTTCACGGGGGAATTTTTTTTTTTTTTTGATCATTTTTCCTTAAACCATTGGAGAGCCTTGGAAGTGTGTTACTGCAATTCCGCTGCCGGTCCATCTCGCAGAGCTGTCCTAAAGCCGCAAGGCACGCGTGTCTACATATCATCATGCAGAACAGCCCGGCGTGAAACCAGGCTCTTAAACAATAGCAAGGGGCTTTTTATGCAATACAAAAATATGTTAAAAATACATAATGTAACTTGTCTTAATATACTTTTCTGAGTCTAAAAATATGCCAGACCAAAAGAAACATATTTACATAAAAAGCAGACAAGGTCAAATAACAAAGAAAGCCCTTAATTAGTTGTAATCAACTTTAATTTGCATACCGTATATAATTCCTAAATGATTGTTAATAATAACTTTATATAATGGACTTCCAATTTTCATGAAAATGGCACATTTTGATAAGCAGACACAAAACCCTAGTACTAATAAGGTTTAATTTGCATACATTAGACTGATTATCCAAACAAAAGGATTACAGTATTACTTCTCCATACCTTTATGTCCTTATTATGCACATTTATTAACTTCACAAAAGCTAGCTGTTAGTGACAAACAATAGCCGTGGCTGGAAGAGAAATCTACAGTGTGAATAAAGTGCATTTTAATGCTAAGGAGCAAAGTTTATACTGCATAAATGTTTTGTTTAACTCTTTCTTTTGCAAAAGGCATTATGCTCTATAAGGCAGGCACTATTACATGGATAAATCACTTCTTCATTATGTGATTTTTTTTTTTTTGTAAAGAATAGATTTTCTGTAAAAATTACAACCTGCCTGTGCTCCCAGTTTCCCAATGTGAAGTTAAAAAATATGTATGGTGCTTGAACATATCAGTAAAAGTGTTCACAATCACAGAATTAAGCTGTTAACTCATGTGATTCCGGGGCACAATGTTAATAAATATATTGCCACAAGCTTCGTTTTCACAGCATAAATAATAGTACAGGTGGCAATAGCTGTTCCTAAGGGTATTACATATACCCCGCAATTAAACTGTGAGCAAGGAGGAGGGGAAAAAAAAATCATTAGCAGATCTGGTATCTGAAGCAAATGATGCTGACAAGGGGCTGAGAAGAAAGCCAATAGATGTGAAGCTTTAACTGAATGCCACCCTGGAGCTCCCTCCGCGCTGTGACATGGGGCTGTGCTGATATGCGACGGTGACAGTTACGTGAGAAGAGGATGTCATCTCTGCCACGTTTTGTGCCCTTCCGGTGGGAGGTGCTGCTTTCGAACAGAAACACTGCTTTTGGAGATATGTCGTCAGCCCAAGTGTTTTGATACTCCGCGGACCAGCTAGCTCTTCAGAGAGGGTTGCTACAGTTGTCGTGAACCTTGAGTGACTTCTCAGGGGTAAATTGTTTCTTGCCCCATTTTTGACCAAGGTCTCCATGCCTACATACAACCAGTTGGCTTGACACATCACAGTGACCCAGATCAGTTTTTAACGTTAGACAGATGCCATCCAGATGATCCCTTGCATATACAGAGAGCATCTGGCAAGGTTACCAAGCACTGACAACAGACCTTTTTTTTTTTTTTTTTTCAGTGTCAGTTCCATCCAACTGCTTTGCAAAAAGCTGCAGGAACTGCTATGACTTTTTTTACCTGTGCAGCTGAAGGCTGCTGATTTCCAGCTCAGCTATGGTCGGTGCCACAGAGTCAAAGCCCAGGGTCCTTCCCCCAGCAAAAGTCCAAGGATTTTGTCGGGAAGGTGTGAATGAATGAGGGCCTCGGGGTGCAGCCAAGGGTCTCTAACTGTGAAACTGCCGCTGGGGTAGTGTTGCACAACGACCGTGTGCATGTATTGGTCTGGAACAGCAGGTGGGGAAAATGCTTTTCAGAGGATATAATATACATAGGAACCTTTAAATCCACACAGAAACATAGAGAGATCAGCCTTCTGCCATCAATATTGATGGAATTTACCATGACTTTTACTGTATTTGAGCTCTGCTATAAAGATACTGATGTTTCAAAAGGTGCCCAATATGCTTTTCTTCCAAGGGGACCCCAGAGAGAATGGATGGCCTAGGAGAAGACTCTGGAGCTGTGTTCCTGGACCAGCAGTTTCTGAATCAACCACAGTTTGTTCTAAAATATTCAGAATAAACGTGCCCAGAAGATTTAGCAATGTCCATTCTGTGTTCAGAGTGACACAGCCACCAAATCCGACTGACATCCAGGTGGGACTGGATTCCCAAAAGCACTGTTGAAAATAAGACTTGGTATCCTACATCATTTAGGCATTCTTAAAGGTATCCCAGGCCACAAAGCATATTGAGTTTTGCATAGATTTTAGGTTAGTCAAAAAGCTTCTACTGGCTGAACATGGATTTTTATGGTTTGTTATTCAAAATGCAAATACAAACCTGACTTGCTTTTTCGACCAAATTATAGCCCTGTTTCCATTGAATCCTGTTGGGATTGACCTGGCCTCACTTCCCTGACTAATAATCTTTACACACGACTCAATTAGGTTACGTTTGGATCCAGACTGCAGCTGTCAGTCTGTAAATAAGAACATTTTCCTAAGTTCCTACCGCTGTATTAATATTCTTCTCCTTCGTAGCGCTTCATGGCGATTCAGTGAAGTGTGCCTGAGTCTCGCTGGACACTCATTCCTTTTGTTTTCCTTTGAAAATCTGGGAACAGCCTACGAAATGCCTTCTGCCTAGTTCTGCTCCCTGAACCCCAGTCAGTCTTCCTGCTATGTACTGCAGAAAAGAAAAAAAAAAACCCAAGTATTTCATGTTACAGGCATTTGGGTTTCTGTCTGCCATAATGCAGGTCAGAATCCACGTTCGGTTTTGAAGATCCTTTTGCCCACTGAATTTGTACAGCCTTGTCCCAGGTTAAAAAAATAATAAAAATATTATTTGGGCCCCTTTTATGGGATAAGGAATTAGAATAAGTGTAAATGATTGTCCAGTTATTCTCACCTATAAGTCTGCATTCAGCGAAGGAGGACGTGTGCTACCATTCCAAATGAGGAGTCCACAGAAAAGCCTCTGACACATAGCAAGTTTTAAAAATCAGAAGCCATGTTTAGTTTTAGAAACCCCGAGGATATCCAGAACCCTCCAGACATTTTGACAATATTAGAACAAAACCAAAACAAAACCTGAAACCAGAATAAAGCCAAACCATCCCATCTAGCTCTTCATCAAAGGGAAGAAAACTGACGTTTCCCTGAGCACCACTATACAAAGTGGATGATAGCACATTCCGCTGAAGGAAGCAAACAGGCTTCTCAAGTAGTCCCCGGCTCACCTGAAAGCCCAGCCAGTCTTTACCTACTTGTGCTGCGATTGCCTGGGTTGCAACACAAAAACCATCGTACAAATGCGCTTTCACTCATGAGAAAACCCCACTGACTCGAGGAATGAAAGGTTATGAGTAAGGGTTACAACACAGGAGCAATAATTTAGTTAAGTCCGACGTCTTTTGTTTAAAGTTAGTTTTTCTGTGGTTCCATAATACTATTTTTCGTTTTCAAGCATGGAAACAATAGCTGAGCTGCCAAGTCTTTTTCAAGGTTTGATAAAAAGCTAACAGACAAGAAGGTGCATTGATTCCAAATAATAACTTATACCCTGTGATTTCAAGATTTTACAATCTGTGCACATCACTGGAAATATCTGTCTATAGAAGTTTCTAAGAATTATGTATGAAGGGGAAATCTTAAAACACGTACTCTTTTTTTTATTTGATTTTTGAATGGCAAACTTCAAACCAACAGACCAACAAATTGCTGAGCCAATTTACAATCAAATTGATTTTTTTTCATTAAGAAAAAAACCACCTTTGAATTGGGAAGGAAGTGCTCTGCTCCCTACCAGCCCACTCGTACTTTTCTGTAATGTCATGCACACCCGCAGTCCCACCTATCATGTTCTCCAGGTGCATACCTAGTGTTAGCACGGACATTTTTAGGACTACATCTCCATTCTTAATTATTTCAGAACATCAGATTTTCCTCATTTTTGTTTTCCCATTTCAACCTACTTTACAAGTCTAATTTATTGCTGTGCCTGATTCGGGTACCTTGGAAGAAACTCTTCCATCTATTTACTTCTACACGCTTTGCTGCTATTAGCCGCGTTGTCAACGGATTGTCCTCAGCGCAGTTTAGATGTCTACTCTGCGTCTCTCTTGGTGGTGTTGCACTTGGGAGACAGCAAGCTCATTCATGCCTCAGCACTTACACAACACAGTTTATTTCCATAAAACATCCCTCTTCCTACAGAGCACGACAGAGTGCTTTGAATCTTACATTAAAAGAGAGGCAGAATATGAAACAGATAAATATGGATGCTATATCAGGATAGATCCTTTGACAATCTGACCGGTATTCGGCCTTGATTTGTAGCAGGGATGCTCCATATAAAGGTGCCAACACCAAAAAAAGCAATGAGGAGCACTGACAGACAGCTTCTTAACATAAGGCCACTGAAGAATTTTCTCCACCTGTCCGTGAGCATCAGCCTCCTACCGGAAAAATGCACATTCCCTCCAGTTAAATGCAGGTTTTTCCTAACCAAACCTTTTTTTGAAGAGTCTTGATGAGATAGCAGCACTCCCTAAGTGACAGCCAGAGGCGGTGACATCCGCAGACGTAGAAAACAGTAGTAATAAATACGGTTTTAAGGTTAGATTGGTTGAGGGGAGTGGTCCGACAGAGCTTCACAGACGGTTTGCTGTCTCTTGCCTCTGTTACCCTATTGCACTTCAGCCATGCTTCTGCATTAAACGACCCCGATCTCATGGGCAACCTCGCCCGGGCAAGGAAATGCCAGACCAGCTCCAACTCGTGCCCTTCTCCAGATCATTTTGATTCCTGCTCTGTCCCCGTGTGGCTGCGTTTACTGAAATAGAACATAGCACCACATGAAGGTCACACCGGAGCCAGTCAAAGAGGGTGAAAAATGTCCTTTGCTCATTGAACGCTCATTTGAATTTTTAATGGCTTTGCTTCAGCTATGTTCACCCCCCCTCTGCAGCTAGTTGAGTGATCGCATTTCAGTGGTACGAATGCTTGCAGAAAACCTGTGTCGAGAGTTGCCCACGGATGAGCTGAAGAAGCCCAGCTGTTACATTCACACACCCCCCCCCCTATTTGCACAACCGGTGTGTTGCTGGCGCAACAGGCGGGTAATGCAATCAGTACCAGGGGGTTTATTTGACCAACTACAGCTAAACAACGGAAGCCATTTGCAGTCAAGCCCTTCTGTTACTCATTTAAAGGAACCGCTGGAGCATTTTAGCTAACAAATACATTTGAGGAAACGATGCTCTTGCTCATGGATATTCCACGAGCAGAAGAAGAGAATACGTTTGACAAATGAATTATTTGTTACGAAGCTTTTGCTCGGTTCTAGTCAGCTCATACAAAAGAAAATATCACAGAGGGTATAATGTTAAATAAGCCTATGATCGTTGTTTTAATTTTTTTTTAGACCACTGCACCTTAATGAATTAATAATTTCCCTGAGTTTCTAAGGATTACTGCAAGAAAGCTACTTGGGATCTTATCCATGGGTTTTCCAGAGTCAGAAGAACCGTATCTCCATCCATCACCCAACTTCCTGGAAGACACAGATGTAGGGCTGTAGGATGCAGAGCTCCACCATTAACTCTTATATTTAGCCAAGCAAGTTACATTAGGTGAACACATGTCTTCCAGAAAAGGACCGGTCTAGATTCAAAGCCACGCAGTGCCAGAAAATCCACCGCTTCCTTACAGAAATGCCGCAGCAGTCAGCAGGGGCAGCCAGAGCCTGCGGAGGTGTGGGGAGGCTGAGACCCTCGGCAGGGGACACACGTGGGAAGGGGACGGAGAGGAAAAATGGGAAGGTCAGGGGGCTCCCAGGTAATTCTAGAAGCCTAGAAAAGGCCTCTGGGGGACTCTAAGGACCCAAGATGACAACATGATGGGACAGAAAGTCAGCAAACAGAACAGAGATGGTACTGATGGCATCCTGGCCTCAGCCAGCAAACTGCCAGCCCTGACAGGATTTCACAAAGCTGAGCACTTAGGAGGAAAAAAAAAAAAAGAAGAAGAAACAAAGAGAGCGAGTCATGAAGTACAAGTAAGGTTAGTGACCTGGAGGAGATGACATGCCAACAAAAGACACACGCACCTCTGCCCAGCCCCAGTTCCCAAAGCCAAACCTGAGGCACGAAGGAGAGGAAGGCGCACGACCTCTGGGAGGAAGAGCAGGCTGCGGTGGGGTTGCACCACCTAGCTGCATGCCCAGCTCCGTTTTTCCATATGACTTCCAGGAGTGTTGGCTTGGTGGCAAGGCTCAGGGAATAAATAAGTTAAATGCAGTAACTAAATCCAGTAGAGTTCTTGTTGGCGACTGGATTCCTGAGAGACATCACCGCAGACCTGCACTAGCAGGGACTGCTTTCTGGGCTCATGGCCATGCAAAAAAAGGCCAACCCAAAAGCAAGCTGGGAGTGCTTCTGGAGCATGGACCAGAGAAGTTCTGAGTTATGAGAAGTGGGGAAACAGCAGAAGAGAAATAAAGGTGAGACACGTTCACCTAAAGCTAACTGCTGTCCTCTGTCTGTAGTGAAAACTGTGTTAACAGGAAAATAAGCCACCAAGGAACAGAAAAGTAATGACAAGTGAATAAAAAAGGATTTAGAAAACACTTTTTTGAATTAAATCTATGGAACGAGGCCCAGATTCCTCCCACACATAGGCACGGGCTAAATATTAAGTATATGAATAATTATTCCAGTGTCACCTCCACTGTTGGTATCGGGCCTCTGCCCAGATGCAAGTTAACACAGAAATTGCTCCCTGAGCCAGCACCAAAACCAAAGCCAGCAGCAAAAGCTAGGGCTGCTTCACAGGCAGAAAAGCAGCAGCACTGCGAGCCGCTGTGTCCGAGCCAAACTGAGCCTTGCCAGTCCAGGTAACCGTGAAGCGAGGCTGTGGCTACCCCCACCGCAGCTGACCTCCCGCCCGCTTGCCTGGAGGGGGGGTCAGCTCCTGCGACCTGCGCTGAAAGCCGGCGGCCCCCCCTTCCCCGCAGGGCTCCCTCCGTTCACCCCTTGGGCAGGTGCTGCAGCCTGACGTCCAGGGGCACAGGCCCCAGCAACCGGTGAAAACGGCAGATGGGTGTCCCAAAAAAGCGACACTGGCGAAATGAGTTTTTCTCTTGGATGTGAATTCAAAGGTGCCTAAGTCCAGCACCATTCTGCAAAGCGATTTTGGTGCAGCGGCCCCCGTGATCGCTGCTGGGTATAGATTATTCAACGTTTAAATTAGCAATCTGCAATAAGGGGATAATATTTATCCGGCCTTAAATGAGAAGGTGGTTAAGCCGTTGAACCCAGAGGTGTACTCGGGTGACCGGTGACTTGGCAGAGCCCCAGGGGGGACACAGAGATGCTGGTTCTCCTCCAGCTGTCTGACGGTGGCTGCAGGGGATGTGCAGCTATGCTGTGATCCCTCGTTACTGTCTGTTGGTCTTGAACCAATTTTTTTTTTTTTAAAGTGATTAACAGGACCCTCGCTGAAGATATGTGCGAGGTTGCTTCTATGGTAGTTCTGGCGGTGCAATCAAGGGCAGTCCTCTGCCCATCTCCACGGCTCAGGGCTGAAGCGTGCAATGTCAGGGCTGTGCCCAGGAGAGGTTTTGGAACAGCGTTCGCCATAAAAGATGAAAAATGTATCTTGCATGTGAATTGAGACAACGATGCCATGAGACTCAAGAGGGGACTCAAGCGCCGGTTTGTCACATCTAAACGGCACCAGACGTTCCTCCACCGCCTGGTGCCGAGGTGGAACGGGCACCCTGCCTGCCCCAGCTCTGGCGCTTTCGTGCACAGGACCATAACCCTCAACACTGGGTTCAGAGGGAAGAACTGCAAGTAAATCACATCTGTTGAAGACCGATGGTCTGCCTTCCACTCTCCTGCGGGCCTGGGTGCGTGCCGCCTCGGACTCCGCCGTTCTCTGCCGCTGGCCCTGGCTTCCCCAGGGGCTGAGGCTCCTCCAGCACAGAGCCAGGAGCAGGCTGGGGCCGAGGCGCAAAGCACGTCGAGGGAAGGGGAGGAAACCACAGAAAAACGACAGAGGACAGGTAGAGGAAACGCGGAGTTTCTGTACCTGCCTCCCGGTCCTGCACAAGCCTTCCCCCCCCCCCACCAAACAAAAAAACCGA
>VZTL01056016.1:4071-24355 GCA_013400535.1 Scopus umbretta | reverse complement strand
AAAAAAAAAAAAACAAACCAAATGTCTGGAACTTCAAGATTTGTTTTTATAACGTTCCTGGTTGCCTCATCCTTTGGGCTAAAGGCAAAAGATATACACCCTGACTCTTCTCTTTTGTATCTCTTAGTACCTCCTGAATTTCATGTGATCATGGGCTTATTCTAGGCCATGTGTGGCAGGAAGTTCTATTGAGAAAGGTACAAAGAGCAGATACACAGGTGGTTTTAGAGAAAATGCTATCTGGCTGATTAGTATCAAAAATCTGCTGTGTAAATGGAAAAACTTCCTCACACAATGCAAAACTAACCTGAGAAACTCATTGCTATATGAATTAATTGAGACCAAAACCTTGCCAAAGAACNCACCTCCGGCTAGACTTGGGTGTAAAATGAAAATGTTATTGGAGACAAAATGTCCTTGTGAAGACAGCATTTCCATGATGACTGCCATGTTTGCCTGGGCATATCTAGCAGTTGAAATGAACATTAGGACAAAAGGTACATCTCCAGGGCACCGAATCCGCATTTATTAAAAATTTCTTTCAGGCCTGGGAGGTGGTTTCAGTTCAGACCAGGAGCCCTGAGGAGGGGATAAGCAGCCTGGGTCCCGTCTGGCCATGTACTAGCACTCACTCGCTCTGCAGTGAGGACCCAGATTTGATCATGAGTGACTTGAATCTCTCAGGACTTTCCTAAAAGCCTTTCCTTGGAGTAAATAAGTTCTCCCACATCTGACACAGGAGATTGGGAAAGGATCCCTGGGTATCTAAATACAAAATATTATGAGATATGCCTCCTCCCCTCTGACTCTCCGAACACACTCAGGAAAGCTCACAAACAGCAGACATGCAGTAGGGTCATTCAGGGAAATAATTCACGTCCAGACCAGCATAACTCAGGTGTACAGATATGTCTGTCTCCCACCGGGATTAACTCTCTAGGAAAGACATAGCCTATGCAGTTCCTCAGTGTATGAAGACGAGAAAAAACACCTCAGGCTGTGCAGTTTCAGGGGATTTTTGTTACAAGATTATTTTCCTAAAAATGGCATCATGCCTCTGGGGATGAAACATACTGGGAAATATATGAAAATTTAATTAATTCCATGAGTTAGTTCCTACTTTTCTTGCATAAAGCAAGATCATTCCCTTGTCATCTTCAGATCACCTACGGGCTCTTTACTGTATAGTCAAAGTGTCCACTTTTAGCTTGATGAGCAGGTTTTGGCCTGCAGACTCTCAGCAGTGCCACAGCCTGACTAATCTTGCAGAGACACTCTCTTGAGCTATGTCTAATCATGGTTTCCTTCTCAGCCTTTCCCTCTTTCACCCAAACATTTCTTTACCAAGGAGGGCCAACAGCCATAGTTCTGCTCAAGATGGGACAAGACACTTCCCGCACTCCTTTTCATCATCTCTTGCATTTAAGTACTGAGTTTCCAGAGCTTGAGAAATGGTACAAGATGAGGATTGCTGGGCCATTGATCTGCTATGTTATAAAATTCTTTTGTAGACTCTAAGGCTTAGCAGAAGCCTTGTGCTGGGGCAGTCAGATGGTGAATACCCAGGAAAAGTTGTAGGCCGTTGCTGTGTTTCCGTGGGGAACACTGCTGTGACAAGACTTTGAAAGGGACAATTCCGTCTAAAGCATAACATGGCAGAGGTTCAGGGTAACACAGCCTAGATGAAGTTTGTTTCATTAACCAGCCCAAGAAGGGCCATGTGGTGTAGGCAACAGAGGCCTGTCCACTGATGGCTGAACAATGTCCTTGCTGGACATTCTGTCAGAACCTGAAATCTCATTGACTCATGTGTACTGAATTTCCAGACTTGACTCACTGGTTACTAAAACCATAAGATTGCATGGTGTGTCTCCTATTTTTCCTGGAAAAAAAGAGCAGGTTAATATAAATATATTTCGTTAATTAACATCTGAATCTGTTTTGAAATCTCCAGAGTATATATGTAAAGAAATTAAACTAATCTCAANACTTCCTCACACAATGCAAAACTAACCTGAGAAACTCATTGCTATATGAATTAATTGAGACCAAAACCTTGCCAAAGAACAAGAAAAAAGAAAAGAAGAAAAAGAAAAATAAGAAAAAGGAAAAAAAAGAAACAAGAAAAATAAAAATAATAAAAAATCAGATGGGATGTTTACAAGGCTAATAAGAACATAATAAGGACATTTAGAAACACAATAGCACTTATTAAGGAAAGAAAACAAGACTCTCAGAAGAACTGGGCATGTTGGAAAGGCTATTTGCTTCAAGATAGGAAAAACCTTTTGGTGTAGCTAATGGCCAGATTCAAAGAGCTAATTAAGCACCAGGTCTGCTTTCAGTTGTAGTCCATACACTTGCATTCCATTTGAGCCTGATCTTAAATTTGTTGGCCTGCGTTGTATAAAAGGTGATAATCGACAGTGTAAACATCTGTCCTGGGCCAAGAACCTGATCCATTAATGGAACATGGAGAAAATTTCCTACAACAGACTATGGCATAACTGTTATTGAAGACTTTTTGATAGTTTCCTTTGAGGCAGCATTTACTGACTATGGACAGAGGCAAAACACAAGACAAAATGGACAAAGTGATGTGATCAGTTATAATGCTTTCTTCTTCTTACAGTTTCCTTTGGCTCTCTGCAAGTAGCTGTCAGTCTTCTTTTAGTTTCAGAGGACCTAAACAGTCTCTCCAGACACTTCTCCATCCCCAGCAAGTTGCTAGGAAGGGAGCACATGTGGATGGAGAAGAGAAGATGTCGTTGCATGGCCACAGGGAGGGCTGGACTGGCAGTCTCCTTAAACACAACAGATTTTCTTGCTATGCCTTATTTCTGTGCTGCAAAGGGGAGGGAAAGAAGGCTTCCCCAATTTAAGAAGATGCACTAATAGAGGGTAAAAGAGCTATCAGAGGGCTGCATTGGCAACATCAGTTGATGGGGAAGATGGAAGTTGCCTTTGCTCCTGGCTCCATTGTGGACTTCTGTTAAGACATTTCATTTTTCATGTGTTTCAGCCTGGCCCCCATAAAGTGCAGCCAGTGTGAGACTCGTCTGTGCAGTGCTTTGAGCACAGTGGGAAAAATGTGTTAGGCAATGAATATTGTCATGAGGAATTGCCTGCTGCCCAACAGCATTACCTCTCCAACATGCCTACCTCCTCTTTTCCTGTTCCCTCTCCACGCTGAGATGTCAGGGAATCCTCAGGGAATCTTCTTTTGTGAAAAAAAAACCAGGAGCTGCTGAGCACTTCAAAAGTCTGGCTTTGTCCCATAGGTGTCAAAAAAGGACCTCAGGTTCTTGGAAAATCTGGTCCCAAATGAGTGTAAAAATGCACATTTTGTCAGGAAGTGAATAAAACCTCACTGAAATTAAGCCAGGGACAAAGATGAAAAAGCAGATGGCCCATGACAAACTGTGAGAACAAATTTGTTCGCATGACATGGGAATAAGTATGTACTCATAACAGACTATTACTCAAGAAATTTTGAAAGAGCACAACTCCACAGGAGTCATAATGTGATTAGTCACATAAAGGCCAGTCCAGCTAGGCCTGGTGTATTTTACCTGAAAGAAGAGAAACAGACCCCAAAACAGACCACAACTTAAAAGAAAAAAAAGAATTCCACGGAGATGCATGAGTTTATGAAATCAGAAAAACTAGTAAGTGAATTAAAATCTGTAGAGTAGCTCATGGATTGTCATTAGGCTGCTTAAAAAGCAAGATGTCAGAGAAAGGAGCCTTGCTGAAGTGACTCAACCAGCAGGTTTTTAATTTGACAGCACAGAGACAGAGTTGGGGTATTTTTGGTGAAACATCTTGGACTCTGGGACAGACTTTGCCACGTGTCCCTAATTACAGCATAGTTCTGGTAATCTACAATTATTTCCAAAATCCCTTTTTTTTTAATTGTGGGAGTGACGGGTAAGATTGAGTTTGAAAACTAGAGGAATAGGGCTAATGTTAAACACTGTATTCTATTGATGTGATTTTTCAAATTAATATTTTGTACAAGACCCCTGATCTTGTACGGGCATATTTAATTACATGAAATAACTTTTGTTATTAAAGTTTGCAATACCTCAGTAGATATGATATTTTGGGATATTTCCATGTATCCAGCGACAAGTGGATTCCTAGGATATAAATGTGATTTTTTTAATCTGAAATATAATTAACAGTAAGCTTGCCTAATGCTTTTATTAATTTTCTATGCATTTCTAAGCTGCTTACCCAAACGCACATGAGTGTTCAGAGCTAGTTTAGATTTTTACAAAGAAAAGATGCTGGACACAATATCTAGAACCAAATTCAGTTTCTGAAGTCACACATATGCAAACACTGATCCCGGAGTGCTCACACTGATGGTTTTGTTCAGACCTATGCTAAGGTAGTGTCCAGTAGTCTCTTCGCCCAATGCTGTAATTTAATCCTTTCTAAACTTATTTACAGCTCAAAGCCCTTCTAAGCTTGCCTGCAGACCAGCAGTGGGAAGCAATGCCACTCTAACTGAATAAAACCTGAGCAGCACAGGAGGGATGGCTTCAGATTCAGATCCCAAAGATGGACTTTGTCCATGCAAAAGCAGTACTTCCCTCACTTATGCAAATGTTGCTATTGGACTTTCATTTACCACAGGCTGTTAGGACTTCAGTTTCACTTCTTACCAGAAAGAGGAGGCAGGCATATATTTAGACTTTCTTGGGAAGCAGCTGCAAAATGAAGTGGGAGTGCGTGCATGCACTTCGTCTCACAGACACACATGCAGACGCTGCTAGCTTTTGAGCAACTTCATAAACCCAAGCAGAAAAGACAGTGCACAAAGGCCTGCCGCAGGTTACTGTGTCACTGAAGGGACTGCATTATTCATTTCAGCACCTTAATATCCTTATCATTTAAATGGGTTTTTTGTTCAGTGCCGACTCACTTGAAAGATTATCACCTTCTGAACCACCAGCTCATTTCTTGAAGCACTCTAGGGGCCTAAGTCTCTACTTTCTTGCACCTTAAACCTTATCTCCATGGTTTT
The DNA here is from genome assembly GCA_013400535.1 of Scopus umbretta. NCBI lineage: Eukaryota > Metazoa > Chordata > Aves > Pelecaniformes > Scopidae > Scopus > Scopus umbretta. The sequence continues at coordinate 19,320 of VZTL01056016.1, read as the reverse complement.
ATGCCTTCCACGGGAACACAGAGGCAGCACAACCCATCTGCTACTCTGATTTGATAGGAAATTACTTGCTACATCTAAATATAAAGTGAGGAATCCAGCTCACCCAACTTCAGCCATTTAGAAGTTAGTCAGCCCATCTAAGATAGTTAACTTAGTCCTACAAGAAGTGCTGGAAGGGGAGGGACACACAGCATGATCCTCCCACCCTTCTTAGGGAAGTGATAGTTTGGGATGGCTTCTCCCCGGAGGTGCTTCTTTCTCTGCTGAAGTCCAGGTGACTGCCTGGCACTAGATGCCAGCTAAATGGCTAATGTTAGATGAGCTTAATCCCATGTAGTGTGCTAGCCAGTGGAAAGTCAGGCCCTTGCTTTTCCCTCAAGGTTTCTCCTTCATAGACCTTTCCCTTGTTAGCTGACAAAAGACTAAGATATCAGAGTTTGCAGCAATTTGGCTGGGAAACAGATAAAATCAGTAGTCAAGCAAAAGCAGCTAAGATAGCCAAGACTGCCTGAAAAGTTAAATGCATGCTCTTCTCATACAGATGAATGCATTTAAAATAACTTTAGTTACCCCATTCTCACAGGGCAGTCCATTAATCTTTTGGTAACATCCATCATCATGGGCAGGCAACATAACCAGGAAATCCTCTCCTGGAGGTGCTCCTTTGCTCTCTCTCATTGTTGTATCACCTGGCCTATTTACAGTCCTGTGAGTTTTTAACACCCCAAGGTCCTCTTAGACTTGGCAGTGCAGAAACATTCCTTATTACTTGCAAATAGGTAACACAAAGATGTACAACTGCTTTCTGTTTGGGAGATCCATAGTAGATCAGGAGGGTAGTGAACGTTAGACATCCAGTGTTTCTAAGCTGGGCACCCATCTTATTTTTATGCACCGGGTATAGGATTTGTCTTTTGAAATGTAGGCATCTTCAGTGCATGACATCCACATCTGAGTTAGTTATCCTATGTTATCCCCAGCAAAGACAGAAGGACACATGTTTCTCATTCTAGCAATACAGAGGTGATGCTAGACCTATTTAATCCACTGACTGGGAAGAAAGGCTAGGGAATTAGATAAGACGTAGATATCTATACCATAGACTGCTAAAGCTAAAGGTGACATGAATCCTATCTCAGTAAAACAGTTCTCCTAAAAGATGAGGACAAGCTCCCTATGCACTCAGTAGCAAGAAGTGACTCTGAGTCTGTTCCGAGAGATACAGCCTATGTGTCTAAGCCTTCCCTTTGGAGGCTTTCCCTCTATATACAACATAGAAAATGCAGGTTTTTTCAGGGAACTTCTTCACTGGGCACTTACAGTTCAGTTGTTTAGATGAACTGGATCCCAAACCAGGTTTTCTGAGTCCTGGGTTAACTTCCCTAACTGGTGAAATAATTTTTCTTCTAAGCTAGAAGTCTACCTTAAACAGTCAGTCTTTGCATGTGGAAGTATGCTATAGTACCTACCCATCTTCTGTAGATTGGATGTACTGGAGGATGCTAAATGACCACACTCAGGTGAGTTGCTGTGTTTAAGGAAGGTCACTGTACTTGTCTGAGCACCTTGTCTTCAACATCTCTGCAGGATCCATCCAACCCCACTTAGCTACAGCTCTGTCTAGCTGCAGATCTAACACTCCCAGGAATGAGTGTGCACCTGGATGCTCCAGTTAAGATGACTCTCTTTCTGTTGGGGCTGTACAAAAAAGTGAAAAAAGCAAGCACTGGAGTTGTGATGAATTGCAACATTCAGATAAAACAAACAAAATTACAGAGGAAGGAAATAAATAGAATCATCCTGTTGTATATGAGAAGCAACGGTAGTAGCTTGCTCTGTGCTTCATTGTGCTTAGGACTTCCATATTCCTGGGCTTTCTCAAACGTGCCCTAGTAATTTTGTCCATGGAGAAAAACTTATTGACCCTAGCTGATCCTGCTTTGAGCAGATGTGTGGATTAGATGGTGTCCAGAGGTCCCTTCCAACCTCAGCAATTCTGTGATTCTGCAATTTTCATCATCAGTTTGGGTCTTCGAATACTGAGCAGTTGGATCAGATCCTGTTCAGAGAAGCAGTCGCTCTGGGTGCCCAGACTGCACTATGTCAGCTGTACACATACAAGGCTGTTGATCTGAGCAGTGCAACAGCTTCCACATGTCCTGGATACACCAGGATCCCTGCACGGGTGCCCAGACGCCCATGTGGAATTTCTTAGATGGAAGTATGGGAGCCTGATGAAGCTGAGCAAGATGTTTTTAAAAGGCTGCATGGCATAAATAAATTTTAAGGGGGAGATTAGGGGGATGACAAAGCTGTGGCTTCTGATAGGGAAGCCAGGCTGCTTGGAAAGATTACAGCTGAAAGAAGAGCCTTTGGTGACCAGATTTTTGTCTCTATTTTTGTCTGTATTAGTTACTACTCCTTGTATTTTAACCCAAATTACTCTTTAACCATTGAAGAATAATTTGTGACAGTTATTTGTCACAGTGTTAAACCAGATTACCTCCAGGTTTGTCAAGCTTCCTCTGCTCTCCCATGTATGGAAAAACATTACACTTAATTTGGTTTGTTTGGCCAGTGTGAACAGGGATTAGCCGTGCTATATATGGACCATAAACACTGTTCTGGTTAACACTACAGTTGAGCCAAACCTGAACCTTTCATCTCACCCTTTGCAAACTTTGGTGGTTTGGATGGAAATGGAGCTTGTATTTGAACTATGCTTTATTTTTGTTTTTGTTTTGAAAAACCAAAGCCCCATCAATAACACTGGAAACCCAACATCCAGCATCCTCAGCCCACCTCTAGTGAGCAGGGATTGAGCGCCCGCATGGGCAGGGACTTTGTGTTGGGAAGAAAGCCAATACACAAAGGAAGGAAACTGTTTCAAGGAACCTGCAGTAACTTTCCATAAAAATCTCAGGGACATAAGGGCATGCTGAATTTTGTGTCAGAATCCCCTCCAACCAACATGTGTGTTTGGTTAGGGAAAATGTGGTGGTCCCATGTGGAACAAAGATGGACTTTTGTAGGCTGCATATCCAATTGATTTGGTGTTAGAAATGACAGGGAAAAGCCTTCATTTGCTTTTGACTCACTGTTTCAGTTTGCTATCTGGAATACCAAACCAGCCAGCAATGAAAACGGATTTCTCACATCAGATTTTTTAGATGCCAGAAATAATAATAGTATGGTGTTAACACCTCAGTACTTGGCTTTCTCTAGGTTGTCTTAACCTAGATAAATCTATTAATTTGTGTCTTTGTATCCACAGCAGTGCCTTAAAATTTTCACTTAATTGCAGCAGAAGTAGTTTTAAAATCCATCTGTCTTACACTGACCATTCCTGTAGCATCTCACCACCTTCTGTATAATGTGTTCCCAATGCTAAAATAAAGATCTGTGGCGTAGTACAGTAATTCCACTTATGCAGATCTTTGAGGCTGTTGAAAGGCTAACATTTCCTATTATATTTCTGGCTTCAGAATTATTGTAAAAATAGGTTCATCCTTACTGTACAGTATTTACCGACTGAGCACAGTGGATAGAGCACATTGGCCCATAGCATGGCTCTCCAAGTCTTTGCGTATTTCCCAGAGGTTGCTCTGTCATCCTATACTGTATATGTTGAATTCAGTGCAAGCAAGCACGTTTCTAATGACTTTAGTAGACATTAGATAAAGTTCACTGAACTGCTTGCAAAGGTGGCATAGGTGTCAAGCCGGGATGCACAGTGTCAACAATTTCTCTCTCAGTCTCTTCTTTGTTGTTTTTCATAGCTGAAGCTGCTAAATACCTACAGGCAGTGATCTATGTCTAAGTTTAATGTTGTGAACTCTGTCATGCTTCCACGCAAAAAATAAAATTGTTGAAGAGTTTAAGCCACCAACTAGCTCTTGCTGTTTCTGGTGTTGACCTGTCCATTCAAACCAGAATGCTGAAAACTGGGACGTTGATGAACGTGTATGAAGCAGTAATTAACTTTGGCTCTGGCAGCAGCCATCCAGCCCTCACACCTCCACGGGAGATCTGAGTCAGTTAGGACATTACTATCGTTCCATGACTGGCCAGGAAAACACAGTGGATAATTCATCAGCTAATGCATACATATGAGATGTCAACCAGAAAAATGTTAAGGCCTGTCCACAGGCTTTATGAAGAGTGAGAGTGGAAGGATAATTTAGATAATTGCATGTTTACCTACAGTGGGCTCTTGTCTTTGAGTATGTCTGTTCTTTTCTAGTTGAACTACAGAGAGTATCACTACCAGCTAATGAAATTCCCCCCTTACATCAAAAAGGCCTAGTCCCACTGAAGAGACAGCAAGGAACAGTCCATGTATGTAAGTACACGTGTCAGTCAAAGCTCATAATGTGTCTTCCTTGCAGACTCAGACCCTTGCACGCCTGATGCTCCACCTGCTGCCACTTCACCACCAACTTCTGAAGAACCTGGACCTTTCACAGCTCCAGCATCACCCTCTTCTTCCTCTGACACTGGTACTGCATCATTTTCACCACCATTACCTGCCTGTGTTGCAGCCTTACATCCCAAACCACCATCAACCATCAACATTCCACCATCATCATCAGCTTCTGCTGCCACTGTTCACCCTGGACTCCCTTCTCTTCCTGCACCACCCGCCTCTACTCCATCCCTGCACCCTGGACTTTATTTGCCAGTAGTCCCAGCTGGCAGTGCCACTCACCTCATCAACTGGCTGCCCTTCCTTGCTTCTGCAACACTCGCCACCATTCGAGGGAAGGAGGAAGACCAGCCACCCGGAAGAACGGGCTCCCTGGAAGGCATGAAGCGCTGTAGCAGCACACCCCCACACCCCTCCCATGATGAAAATTCCCAGGCAGCACCCATGGGAGACAGGGCTCCGGGGGCTGCTTCCTCACCACCAGCTGCCCACACCACACCCCCAGGCTCCGAGCAGGCATCAGCGAATGTGAGCGACATCCTGGCAGAGCTGCGGACGATGAACAGCCATCTCTCCGTCATCGCCCGAGCCTTGACACAGCTGGCATCGTCACTGGCACCGCAGCAGGACACGCGTGGCACCCCACCTCCCTAGTGCCAGGCTCTGCACCGGCCTGCTCGTAGGGGCTGGCGTTGGCTGGAGACAGCCCATGGTGGAGGTAGGGTAGAGGACAGGGACCCTACCCTACCCTACCTGTACCATCTGTGCCAGTTCACTGTGCTCTCTGACACCGATCACATCTCCCCAGTGGGTTTTTCTGTTTGTTTGTTTATTTCCTCCTTGTAAACGGCTGCATATATTAAAAAATAGTTTTGTGGTCTTGTTAATAAAACTGTTTATATTTCTTGCATTCCTTTCAGATGTGCTCGCCCCACCTCCTCTCACCCATTAACCACACGACCACTGGTAGGAATCGGTGAGGTCTCACAGAGTGAATGCAGAGAATCTGAAGTGGTGAGAAGTTAACCCACGACAAAATGCTCAGGGAGGTGACAAAACCCCTCTGAGCTACATGGGGGGACACACAGTAATGAACACAATAGAAGTGAAAAATTTTCCTATTTCTCTCCATCCGTGCTGCATGGCATGGCTCTGTTGAAGTTGGAGCCCTTCCCGATGCACTAAATCTAAGGGGTAATTGCAATTACTGACGCAGGTAAGGGCTGTGATAAATCATACAATAGGATCATAGAATTATTAAGATTGGAAAAGACCTCTGAGATCATCTAGTCCAACCATCAACCCAAAACACCATGTCTACTAAACCATGTCCTGGAGTGTCACATCCACACTGATTTAAACACCTCCAGGGACAGGGACTCCACCACCTCCCTGGGCAGCCGGTTCCAATGCCTCACCACTCTTTCAGGAAAGAAATTTTTCCTAATATCCAATCTAAACCTCCCTGGCACAACTTGAGGCCATTACCCCTCGTCCTATCGCTGGTTACTTGGGCAAAGAGACCAACACCCTCCTCACTACACCCTCCTTTCAGGAAGTTGTAAAGAGCGATAAGGTACAAAATTGTATTGTATTGTACAAAATACAGTGTGAGGTAGTTGTCTAAGCAGTACTTGGTCTGAACAGCTACCAAACAGCCTCATCAGCCTCTTGTCCTCTGAAAGTGGGTGAACCAAAGGCAGCACAGTGCTTAGCTGGAGTGCATCTCTTTTATCTGCCGGTGGTGCCTGGGGTTCTTCAAGGGCATAAATGGGCCAAGCTAATTTACAGCAATTGGCCAGGCACATGCAGGTAGGTCCTGACATTTCATCATCTTTTCCCTATTGCCAAGCTGCAGTGGCTTGCCTAAAGGTGGCAATGAAGGCGTGAAACCTCAAACAATCCGCTTTGTGCATGGGGAAAGAGCTCTTGGGCATGAATCCGGGACTCACTCCTCCAAGATGTGTGACCTGAAGCGCAGCTAGTGAGGTACCCTTGGATGCTGCCTGGCCTGGCAGAGGCAGCAGAGCTGGGAGCCAAAGGTCAGGATGTGCTCAGTGCTGTGGAAGAGCCCCAGGAAGGAGGACTCACAGCTCTTGCAGAGCCATTTTGTGCATCTCGGCCACAGTCTGCCCATAGAGCAAATAACCATCAGTCAAAATAAGATGTTTTCCCAAAGATGGACCAAGCATGGGGCCGGCGGAGGCTGAGCCAGGCTATGTGGCTGCTCTGTCTTTCATCCCAATGAATTAAAATGAAAGAAATGCTCATGGCAAACAAAAAGAAAGAAAAGCCTCTGTGAAGTTTGGTATGATTTCGCCTTAATTTAGCCATGCAGCCCTCAGATATCAGGATCTGAGGCCATCTCTAGGAAAAACCCAGACAAACAGACAGATTGCTAGATAAGATTAAAGAGGAAGTATTCTGTCTATTTGCAAATATTTCTGTTACAGATGAGCCTAAGCCACAAAGACTGAATGAATATACAAACTTCCCCAAAGCTCAGGTGTATTTGAATTTGAGGTTTTGGTTACTGTATATATATTTATATATAAACCTATCCATATTTTTGAGTCTGCCTGAAAGACAAAGCAAATGCCCTGTTCACTCATGGGGTTTTTTTTGTTTTGTTTTTTTTGTTTTTTTTTTTTCTAGGGCTGCTTAGGCTTTGATGTGTTTGTTTAGCAAAAAAGGTGAAAAGACATTTCATAGATGGCCTTCACTACTTTTTAGGTTTGTGTGTTTCAACAAAAGGAGATAAAAGGAGTGTCTTAAAAACATTTTGGCTTTTGATTTAGCTCTTGTAGTTTCCATAGACTGAAAAAGCAACAGTAAAGAGAAGTTTATCACTTTTCCTCATTTCATTAGGAAATATAGGACAGGAAAGAAAGGGGAAAGCTGTAAGGTTAAAAAAAAAAAAAGAAAGGAATATTTTTCATTTTTACCTATCTTTTCCTCTTTCAATTTAACATGGTAGTAAATAAATAGCATATCCTCCCACTCTTGATAGTTTTACTTGATTTATCCTGTTTTTGAATAGTAACCTTTCAAGTTAATAGTGACGAAAATCTCAGTGGAACTGAGCAAGACACAGCCATATTCCTCTGTACAGATAACTTTAGAAAATTCGACTGTGCAGCTGCTAATGCTTTATCAACCAAGGTTAGAGCTGGCTTCCTTTAGGTGTCTAAGGGACTTGAGAACAGTACATGGCATGCAAATCCAGAAAAAGCCTGAACAATTTGCCTATAGCATCAGAGATTCAGCTGAGAAGGTAATGCTCTTCTTTCCCAAAGATGCCACAAATGTGATCCAGCTGGCAGGGAGGGCAAAGCGCTATTCGTGAGCCCCATCCTAAAGGAACGAGATGTCTGTGGTCCCACAGCCAAAGATATTAGATGCTAAACACCCTTGCAGTCTAGACTCCAAGCTGTCTGGTCCTGAGGCATCCTGACAACAAAGCAGGACCAGAGCCTGCAGCCAGAACTAGCAACTTTCAGATTGACTTGGTAACCGCTGCTGGCTCTCACATGGGCACAGCAACTGGGTCCAGAGCTGACGAGACAGACAGAGGCTGTCTGTGGGTAGGGTCCGGCTGAAGCAAGCACGTGAGTCCCGACCGACCTCAGCCAGCCGGAGCCCGGCCAAGGCTCTGCTAATGCTGTGGCCACGGGGTCCACTTCTGCAAATTCTCGTGCAGGGTTTGTGCGCAGCCCATGCGGAGCTCTGTTAGCAGTGCCTCAGCCAGCTGGTTAAAAGCCAGCTCAGGTATGTCTGGGCAGCCCCACCATGGCACAAAAGGGCTTCCCTGCTGTGCAAAGAGGGGTCCCGCACACAAGCATCTCATTCAGTAATGTGCATTATTCTCTACTAGTGCATCCAATAGACTCATGTCCCTTAGGAATTAGTTTACTCGTTCAACTTAATTGAACCACTTCAGCACTGCAAGAAATGAGTGGCTGCTCTGACTGCATCGCTTGGATAGCAAGAAGGCTGCCTCTGTCTCAGGTTTTGTTTGCTCTTCTTGGCTTTCATCTGCAACCATCCGAATTCGGCTTGGCGCTGCCAGCCCTGCTGCCGCTTTCTGATTGCTTAGCAGCATTACTTGCATTACTGAGCTGCTGCACGAATGGTACTCTGCCGGGCGAAAGCTGGAGTGCAGCTCACAAACAAAAGTCTTCTAAAGAATCTGAAGTCATCAGCAGAGCAGCTGAAGAAGGGCAGAAACCGCGGTGCAGCTGGGGTCCCTGCACCACGTTCCCGCAGTCTCCCAGCACCTGCAGAGATGGCATATCCAGGCTACTTTGATATGACAGAGCCTCATGACCCATGGCAAACAGTTCAAGAGATTTTCTTGTCTAAATTATTCATTTTCATTCATCTCAGGGAGTGAGGGGCTGAAAGTTAAAATGTCTTGGTGTGTGTTCAAAGTCCTGTGTAGAAATAACCTCATGGGCTTACACTCCAGTCACTGTTAAATTATTAAAAATCCCCTGCTGGTCTTCTCTCTCTTGGGACATCTTCAGTCTCTCCTTCTTCATCCTCTTCTACAGCCTTTTTATTTGTGAAGGAAGCAATTTGTAGGGCAAGATTCATTTTATAATTGACAGATGCTTCTTTGGATTTCAACTAAAATAAATCTGAAACACTCCGGATGAGCAAAACTTAAAGGCTAGAGGCCAGCTTGTTATTCTTAGAGTCACCATGGGTGATCATCACACCCTCTTCTGGCTCCACCATCAAAATCCTAAACACACTGATCTCATGTTTCACAGCTGCTTCGTAAACAAATATTGAGGGTGGGTTTCGAGTCACCACACCTTAATTATCTAAAAGTTGGTTTTGTAGGTTCATCTATAGGCATGGGAAGGCAAGGGCTTTCAGTGTGTGATTGATCCTAGCCTAAGAAAGGTATTTAAAATAAGTAGGAAGGCAATTGACTTCTGGCAGTGTCCATCCCTCTCCCCTGACTATAGACAACTAGTTGAAGCCAGATGCTTAACTTCTAGATGGCTGGAGGTAAATGAAACAAATCCTCTGTTTGGTAATTGCAGTTCCTTTCAAACTGTTGAAGCATCAATGTATCACATATATTTGAGCCCTGATAGATGTGTGAGGAGCTGGAAGAGGGGAACTGGGAGCTCAGGAGAATAGGACTGACAGAACTGGAAACCCCTGCAAAATATTCAGCTCCAGCCCCAGCTCCAGCCCCAGGCTAGGAGTTATCCTGCACCAGGAGAGCACCAGGTCATTCACTTCCACCAGAGATTTAAATCCTCAGGATGTAGAACTGGAAGCTAAAAAACTTCATGGGAGTTGAGTGATGTACTCAGTGTCTGCTAGTCCAGCAGGAATTATTTAAAGAGGCAGCAGTCTGTACAATATTGTATTAGACTGCAACTCAAGGAGGTGGGACAAATCACAGGTTTACCCGGGAGTAATAGGAAGCCAGGTGGTTTTTCGCTTTGTTTTCTCTAGTGCACATTCTTTTTCAAATATTTATACACACATTCACTGCAACAACACTCAAATCCCCCAGTAAAAATAATTTATAAAGAAGCATTGCTAGGGAGTGCATTTCTTTGCATTAGCCCAGCTGCAAGCTGGCAGCACGCAGAGCCTGGGAGCGAGCTCCCTCCTATAGGCAAGATGGTTATTCAGCATAGCTCTGTCTGGGAAGCATAAAGCAGGTACCCTCTGCCAGATGCCCCGGTGGACACCCATCTCCACCCACAAAGCCATAGAGCCTATGTGCCTCCAGCTTCCTCCCAGACCTTTCACTACAGCATTTTGCAGAGTTCTTTGGGTTTCTGTTCAATTTATTTCAGTCTATGAGCAATTAGCCAGGACACCTGTGTTTCTATGTCCTGTATTGGTCACACCCGTAACCACAAGGCTATATCCCGAGTCCACAGCTGCCAGCATGGTGAGATATGCTCTTTAGATGTCATGGGGCAGAAGATGCCATGCCACCAGTGTGGGCAAGGATACCCTGTGGCCATGGCCGTCCCTGTCCTGGGACACAGCAGTTGTGCTCATGCATGGCTGTGCTTGGGAGGGGGTAACTCTGAGTCACCCTGCCAGCGACTGAAGCCACGTACTTCATACCCATCCCATGGGCTGGGAAACATAACCCACAGGATGCAAGAGAAATACAGAGTCTGTCCTGCCTCATCTGGGTTTGGAGACCACAGTGCCAGAGAAACACCGAGGCAAGCAGCATCGCTCCCAAATTGCACAGGAGATGAATGAGCCTGAATATAGAGCACTTTCCTAGCCCCTGGCTGAGCTGGGAGACCTTGCTTTCACACGACTCCCCATGCAAGTTAAAAGGCACAATATTTTGTGCTTGCTTGGATGCTTCTGGTCATCTCCCACGTGGAATTTTCTTTCCCCTTGACAGACACTGAAGCTCTGTTCTTGACTTAGCCATGAAGAGTTAGGCTATAAGACACAAGGCAATTAGTAATGGTCTTAAAGGAAATAAAGGTGACGTACTCTGGGCCAGGTTTTCAGATGGCATGAATGGATGAGACTATGTCCTTTCTCCTGATTATGCCAGGACCACTGCACTGAGTGCTGGCCATCTGCGCCTCCATAATCCTGTTTGCTCTCTGCCCCCATTTGTTTTACATGTAAGTTGTACATTTTCAGAGCAAGGACTAAGTTTTTGTTCTGCCATCATGCAAAGTTTAGCATGGAAGGGGACTTTAAATGCCATAACAGCACAAGTAATTATTAATAGCAAGCTATATCATGAAACTGAAATCTTCCTCTCAACAAAGAGGAATTCAGTAACATAGAAATTGAAGACAGAAAAGTATACCACAACCTCTTGCTAAGTTTTGCTGCAGACTCTCTCTAAAATAAGCTGGGCAGAAACAGTAACTTCTCACTACTGCTTTTGCTTGTGCAAGTGGTTCCCAGACACTTGCTGTACAGCATATAATGTCGACATCTGATTTGATCCACATTGTTCCCATCTACTACTCAGTTTGGATTTCCCATTTATCTTGAACTTTGGCTGAAATCTCATTTTATTGAGAGACAGATCTTATTGGAACAGCCTTCATAAAGAGCTTTACTGCTTATAACTGTCATTCAAAACATATTTGGAACAGAAAAATGTGGATTTGTGCCAGCTGAAGCACTTGATGATTCATGAAAATGGCAACAAATTGTTTTTGTCACAAAACAAAAATGAGCCCCCCCAAAAAATGCCAAAGTCTGTTTCTATTTCTTAATATTGATTTTATTAAATATATTAAAACCATGCCAGTAGTTCAAGAATTAATTGAAGCATTTTTTTTCCTCTGCATTCCCACTTTATCCATTTCCTCAAAATTTTTTGACAGTATTTATTTTGGGTCAATAGAAAATGACACTTCTTCTCCCTGTCAGCAGAATCAGAACATCAGATACTCATGTGACTCTGCTAAGAGAATACACTGAATTCTTAGGTTAACTTGGCTATCTGTGAGCTGAAATCCAAACCCCACAGTTTCTTCCAGATTCTCCAAAGTAGTGAAAGTGTTGGTGACACCAGTCCAGTGTCCCACAGTCCACGATACCTGTCACCAGTGAAGTGGTATATGGCTTTATTCCCTAACCTTGATTAGAAAGAGAACTCACAGGCTTTTAGGTGCTATAAATTTCCATGGCACTTTGAGCTTTGATTGACCAGCCAGAGCGATTTGATCTGTTCCAGATGGGACCTGACTCCATGTGTTTTAGTAAATGGTGGTAGATGTTGGACTTTTCAAGCCATGCCAACCAACATGTGATAAAAGCTGCCAGGGGCTTATTCATTTCTTCCGTATAAAATGAGGCAATTTGCACATTTTATGTTAATTCTATATTGACTATCACTCTTAGGAGGTAAGGATGTCATTATTTTTTAAACACACAGGGCTTTACTTGATCAGACTCATTTGTTTCCTCTGATGGAAGAAAAGGGCCTGAGGTGGAGAGAAGTTAAGAGCTGACTAGGAGGTTTTAACTGAAGTAGTGGGATGAATGTGAGCCAAGGAAAATTTAGGCTGCACATCAGGAAAATTTTCCTAACAACGAGGTCTATTACTACGTGGAATGGTCCCCCCAGGGAAAAGGGGGAAGCTGACTAGACAAAGCAATGAAGAACACATTGTAGGGAGCAACCTTTAAACAGTTGGGGAATGAACCAAGTGACCTAAGTGCATTTTCCATCTCTAATTTCTCTGACTCAACCATTACAAGGGTACACTGTAGAGTATGACTCCTGTGCTCTGCCACATCAGTACTGCTTTGGGAAGACTTCCCACAAAACCAGTCCTCAGGATGCAAAAGACACCAGTGCTCTGACATCCAGGCCTCTTTGGTGGGGCCTACCAGGTGTAGGCTGCTCTTGCTGGGACCTCTGGCTACCTATGTCTACTCACCCAGGAGCCACAGGGTGCATGAACTCAGGTAATCTTTGACTGGACCTTTTTCATTTTTCAGATTTGCTTTTCTTTGCATGTTCTTTTCCTGACTTCTTCCTCTTGTTTAACAAAGCTTTTCATGCTCAGAAACCACTAAGTTGCTATCACACATTTCTCTAAGAAAATCAGTTTAAGTTTGTTTTGCCACAGCTTTAGAGGCAAACTCAAGCTACACAGAAACATGACACAGAGGTGAATTTTCTCAGCAGCTGGTGATACCCATGTGACAGCTAACACATTAGCAGACACCCAGGATCTAACCAGGAGACTTTAGAGCAAAAAGCTCTATATGTCCAGAAACGTCCACAAAATGTCCATTGAGTTCATTTAGTCCATGACTTTGGGCTCTGTCTGTTATGGTGGTCACTCAGGACAGGAGAGGTGGTGTGTTGTGTGGAGTTACTGGGCACCAAAGCCAGCTCAGGTTGGGTCTTTTTTGCACTTGCACTGCTTCTCATAAGGCTGGTCCTCCATAGATTCAGGTGGTTCCTGCTACTCTGGCATGGGCCTATCCATGGCCACAGATTCTTCAGGGTGTCCTGCCTCTGCGTGGACTCACCCCCAGCCTACTCGCTGGTGGGGTGGTGTAAGAAGCAGAAAAGGCTGTGTGCAAGCACTGCTCAGCAATAACTTAAATGTCCCTGTGTTATCAACACTGTTTTCAGCACAAATCCAAAACATAGCCTCCTACTAGCTACTGTGAAGAAAATTAACTTTATCCCAGCCAAAACCAGCACACAGCCAAAAATTTCTGCAGGAAGAGCCAGTTTCACCACATTTCTCAATGAATTTTTACCCAAAATTTTGAAGTGACCGTACTCCAAATGGCATATTTTGGCATCTTTTAAAAAGAAACATCATTGATGTTTTTGTTCTGTTTAAAATCAGGTTTTCTTTTCAAATTTTAGCTAATGAGAGTAAACCAAAAAGCACTCCTGCTGTAACTTAAAGAACTGAACTTCTTTTTTTTTGTCTTCTCAGAAAAATGGTTTAATATGCCCAACTACAGTGAACTTTGTGTCTGAGCATTTTTATCACCTTTCAAGATAAAAACATCTTCAAAACATCAACATGTCCATAGAAGAGAAAAATATATCACTCTGTGGTTTATTTATTGTCTGGGCAGGGAATGCTTGAAAATATAGACAAGATAATGAAAGGCCATTTCTGCTGTGCCTGTGCTGGAAAACCTGTACTTATTCTTAGTTTAAATCTGGCCCTGAAAACACATGTTTTGAAAAAATAATAGGTATGTTATAGGTCAAATTCAGTGTACCATGAATAAGGCCGGAGGAGGTGTGTAAATTTCTGACATTGATTTCGTTTGTGCAAGTTGGATTCAGTTTTTCTTTTCAGCAGCCTTCAGCAGCATTTAGTGTTTTTGTCTCAAATCACATCTATTTCTTCTGTGTGCTAGGTGCATGCATGAATACACTGACGTCTAACGACAAAAGAGCAGCTTCATGGAAGACAGGCAGCAGACTGGTTTTATATTCAGTGAAAGCTGACTGCAGACCATAAAAAATAGATATGTGATTGCAAAGAAGAAATAGCTGAAAAAGGCTGCTAGAAAAAGTGATTACTTCTAGATGTTAAAGAAAAAAAATGTCGACCAAGCGATTAATAAGTAATGACTTTAGAAAATGCACTGGGACAAGACAGGACAAATATCACTTACAAGGGGAAAAAATGTTCATGTCAGTAGCACCTCGATCAACACCACTTTCGTTTTACCGGTTCCTGTCTAGGCAGGAACTAATTTCTTTACAGTTACTGAAGCAGAGTAACCACAAATCAAACAGCAGGAAAATGATAACCTGCTGAACTCCATAGAGGCCTCTTGAGTGGGTTTCATGACACCTGAACTATGCTTAGGCAGTTGTGAAATGTCTAATGTGGATCGGTCAATCAGGCTTTGCCCATGAACTTGTCATTTTGTGAGGCAAAGTGGGAATAAAAAACACAAATATTCAGAAAAGTCAAAACTGTTAAAAATTATTTATGAGCAAAAGTTGGATATTTCTTGGAAGGTGACATTAGAAGCTTTTAATACATTATGAGAACATAAAGCATGAGGAGTATAAAGTACATGGAGAGACACCGTTCGCGGGAGTTTTTCAAAGTTATGTTCCATTGGCTCAGGCTGCACTTTACTAAAATGAAACTTAACAGGCCAATAAATATAGCACTGCTGAGCAAAAAGAAGAAATCATACTAAAGTCTGATTATGCTGACATCAGCTGGCCTATAAATTATTGCCCAATAAAAAATATCAAGATGTGAACAAAAATATCCCAGATCTCCATTCTGGGAAGAAAAAACATCTTGGAGCTATTCCAGCATAATAATTCTTTTTTTTTTTTT